>CM076584.1:326197809-326448493 GCA_034641835.2 Pinus albicaulis | reverse complement strand
CCCTGCCCAACCATTGAAAAACAAGTCATTCGGGCTACTTTTCATCATTGAAGCTCCCTTGGTTGTTGCGCTGCGTTGTCTCTCTAGAGCCACTGCTATGCTGCTGCTCTGCACTGCCCCTCTATGCCATTGAAGTCCCATCAACCTCTGTGCTGTTGCTAATACATTGTTGCTACCACTGCATTGTGCTTCTCTACTCTCGAACATCCCAACACTACCTCTACTTCACTATGATATTTTGAACCCACTTCTCCAGTCATCTTGCTACTGTGTTAAGGCTCCTGTATATCGTATGTGATCCAAAAGTCTGGGCACCTCAAGGATCCCGTCGTTCCATCTCTAGCTTCTCTACTGATCAATATCGCCCCACCTCTTCTCTCAAGGCACATGAGCAATCATAGCCACATCATCCTCACTACCATTGTCCCCTCTAGTTGTTTCTCCCTTGGAATCAGAAGATTCTTTTTCCTTCCTCTTAGGACTAGTGTTGGCGAAGTGTCCAAGTTCGCCACATATAAAGCATCGTACCTTCGATAGGTCCTTCTTCATCTTCCCTTACTGTCGTTGCCCCTTTGATGCAAGGGTCACATCCTCCTATTCCTCCTTCTTCACCTTGCTACTTACGCTGTTGAATTCCCTCTTGGTCATTCGCTGGATCTCCTCCTTTCAAAGGATAGCCCACATGTCACCCTAATTATGGATTTGTGCTTTGCAAAAAATTCTTTGGACAAAGGTCTCCCACTCATGATTGACTGCATTCAAGGCAATCCTTACTAAGATCCCTTCATCTGGAATTGAACCCATGGAAATCAGCTAATCACATATCATGTGCAATCTGGAGAGGAAGGGATTGATATCTTCCCCCTTATGCATCTGGAACATCCTCATCTAGTTCTCTAGAAGCATCTTCCATTGGACAAAGCTACCTTGATACAGCGTGGTCAAGGATGTCCACATCTCATGTGTCGTGCTATTTTTGGCAATGTGTAGGAGCATGTTATCCTTCACCCCGTCCATGATAAAGTGATTTTTCTATGCCTGATTCTCATTGAACTTCTTCAGAGCGTCTCCATCGGTTGGCACAACTAAGACATTTTCCACGTGGTCTCTGATGCCGTACTCCTCCAGGACTGACAGGATTCTGGCCTTCCAGATCGTGAAGTTGGACACACCGTCCAACCTATCTTGGTCACATAGTTTGTACGAGGCCATCTAGCTCAAAATATGTCAAAGCGAGTACTCCTCTCCCTTCTACTACTACAACACTTAGCAGAAGACCGAATTTGGGTTTCTTGGCGATATAAACTCTTTAGTGTAGTTTCTCCCTCTGACAACTGATTTCTCTCCCAGAGAATCCTCTGCCAAATCTCCTGAATCATTCCTCTATGATCACCCTCCTGATCAAATCTATAATTTCTTTGGCACAAATATGTTGAGCGACTGTTCTCCTCCCGCTTTGTCTCCTTTGCTAGGCATTGTTTTGCACTGACAGAACTGATTCCTCACCAACAACTTCTGAAGACCAGAAATTGCACTTCCAGCCATAGAAAACTGCACAAAAACTCTCCAACTTGGACTCCGTCACCCTCTTGGTGCTCCGTCAGCCTCTGGCTGAGCAGAATAGCTCAGCGTCCCTGTCCTAGTGCTGCGTCAACATCTATGTGAGAAAAATCGCTCCGTGTCACCTTTCTGGAGTTGCATCAGCCTCTGCGTGAGCGTACTTATTTTGTGTCACTCTTGCAGGGTCTATGTTGTCCCTGTTGAACTTTGCAACAAGAAACAATGAAACTGGCATCCAGAAACAACAAGAAACACCTACACTAGGGTGGGGCCCATAGGGTTATTTTGGTGCATGTCTATTTTTGGTTATCCCTTAATTAAGATGGACAATAAACTGTAATATATTCTCAATGATAACTTGTAATAGTTAACTGAAAGTGATAAATTCAGTTAGCTAGTGGATTTTGAGTTATAGGTTGTTGGTGACACATGTCGAGTCATTCTAGTTGTAAAAGAGTTCGAAGTGCAGTGGTGCATTAGTTAATGCAAGTTGTAATCATTTTAACTCAGTTAAGTGAGTTAAACTCAGTTGTGCTAGTTGTAATTGTTAGATACTAGTGAGAGACCAAGTGAATTAAATATTAATTAATTCACAATCAATGATCTCACATGAAACTGGGGATTTACTATTATTAGCTGCATGCATGTCAGTTCCAGTGGAGAGCCAGTTGAGATCTAGGTGAAAGGGAAGAGTAACTATCAGTTGTGATATTGGCAGGCTACCCAGGTGTAGTTAAAACACCACATGATTCCCATGATACTCAACGCAATGTAGGAAGGCTGTAATTCCTTGTGAATAAGGATTGCTTTCCTCATGAACTGTGTGAGCAAGGAAGGCTGAAGACAGGCTAAGAATTGGTTGATTATTGGCCTAATTTTGTCTGGATCAGTGTGAGACAATTAGTTGAATACAGGAGGACTCCTGTGAGAAGAGTTGTATGTAATTGTTTCATGATTCCTTTTGGAATGTACAATATATGTTAGTGGGGTTTTGAGCAGCGAACTTTCCCTGGGAATTTATCTGTGTTGTGTGTGATTGATCTTTCTTCATGTTGATGTGATTAACGATCGTGTTTTTAATTCCACAAAATATTTGTAGAAGCAATTCAGTATTTAACTTTAGCACATTGTTATATCAGGTGAATCCAATATATACATGCATGTTTTATAATTTCTACATGGTATCAGAGTTGTGTTATAAATTTTCTACATGGTATCAAAGTTGTGTTATAAATTTTCTACATGGTATGAGAGCAGGAATTATTTGGGTGCGTGAGTTTGAAAATAATATCTAAAAATTTTGATGCAAAATTTTCAAAAAAAAATAGCATATTTGGATTCCTTGGGAAAAAATACCCAAATTAAAAAAATAGATCAGTCAAATCAAAGCTCGGATGAGGGAGATATCGTCGATTTAAAATCAACTTTTTTGTTAGAAAATTTTGCGATGGTTGGACAATTACAATGTGTGTGAGTTGGTGAAGGAAAAGTTTTCCTTCGACACAAAGCAACAAGACAAGCCAACAAGATTGGGAATCATGTGAAGAATCTCTATAGACTTGATGTAGATGTGATCTCTACAGAGCTTCCAACCATTGGGAAGTGTGAGAAATCCATGCAATTGACCCTTGAGAGGGAGCTGGATTTGCATGCAGGTGAGAATGAACCTCATGATGTGGAGCAACCACATGAGGAGGATCACAGAGTGGCAGAAAACACTCACACATAGAAATTTCAAGCCAGATGGGCAGAGGGAGTGCATGCAACTATACCTCCAGGTGTGAGGTAGGGTGATGTGCAAGAATAATCCCAAGAAGAAATTTAGGCAAGGTCCTAGAGGTGGTGCATCTCATGGATTGAACTTGGCTACGAGGAGCCCACAGAGAAGTAGTAGCAGGATCAGTTAGATTGATGCAGTCAGAAGTCATGAGGACGCGTCAGATACTGGAGCGCAGATCAGAGTTGGCAGCAGTACAGAGTGCATGGATGTAGATGTCAATAGCATAGAGAATCCAGTAGACATGTGCAGTAGTTAGCAATAGTTAGAATACTTTAATGACAGATGCATTATAATAATTCAGTTCTTTGGATGCTATTTAGTTTCGGAAGTGTTGCATGTGCGAGAAACACTAGAGAAGTGTTGCATGCAAAGGTTGCATGTGCGAGAAACACTAAAGAAGTGTTGCATGAGGTTGCATGTTGCATGCATGAGGTGCATGTCACATGCAAGGACATTCCTTTCTTGTTGAGAGGGATTGTTGAAGTTTGCAACAAGAAATAATGAAATTGGCATCCGAAAACAAAAATTAGCACCTACACTAGGGTGGGGCCCATAGGGTTATTTTGGTGCATTTTTTGGTTATCCCTTAATTAAGATGGACAATAAATTGTAATCTATGCTCAATGATAACTTGTAATAGTTAATTGAAAGTGATCAATTCAATTATCTAGTGGATTTCGAGTTAGAGATTGTTGGTGAGGCATGCAGATTAATTCTAGTTGTAACATAGTTCGAGGTGCAGTGGTGCATTAGTTAATACAAGTTGTAATCAATTTAACTCAGTTAAGTGAGTTAAACTCAGTTGTGCTAGTTGTAACTATTAGATACACTAGTGAGAGATCAAGTGAATTAAATATTAATTAATTTACAATCAATGATATCACATGTAATTGAGGATTTACTATTATTAGTTGCATGCATGTCAGTTCCAGTGGATACCCAGTTGAGATCTGGGTGAAAGGGAAGTGTAACTATTAGTTGTGATATTAGCAGGTTACCCAGGTGTAGTTAAAACACCACAAGATGCCCATGATACTCAGTGGAGTGTAGGAAGGATGGAATTCCTTGTGAATAAGGATTGCATTCCTCATGAACTGCGTGAGCAAGGTAGGCTGAAGACGGGCTTAGAATTGTTTGAGTATTGGCCCGATTTTGTCTCGATAAATGTGAGACAATTAGTTGAATACATGAGGACTCTTGTGAGAAGAGTTGTATGTAATTGTTTCATGATTCCTTGTGGAATATAGAATATATCGTATTGGGGTTTTGAGTAGAAAGCTTTCCCTGGGAAAATATTTATGTTGTGTGTGATTGATCTTTTTTCATGCTCATGTGATTACGGATTATGTTTTTAATTCCGCAAAATATTTTTAGAAGCGATTAAGTATTTAACTTTAGTACATTGTTAGATTGGGTGAATCCAAGATATATATGTATGTTGTATAATTTATACAGTTCCTCTGGTGTTGCATTGCCTTCTTCCGGATATGTGCTACTTCAACTACCCTTCCTGTAACAAATATCTGCAGCCCCTTTGTTGATGGTTCATCTTTATATGCAATCCTCTGATACCATGTGAAAAATTCTGAGCACATAAATCCTACTGCTAAATATTGATTTAATTATCCTACTTGATTTATTTACACACGTTATTTTACTGAATATTCAAAAAAACTTCGAAGTAAACACAAATAGCAACCTACACAAATACATATCATTTACTGAACATCACACACATGAAAAAAGACACACAAATTTTTTGGACAAAAGTCCCAAGAAAAACCCAATGCGAGAAAACTGGTGCAGCAGATATGAGGGTTTATTATTATTAAGTTGCAGTTTTTGAGTACATCTAGGGTGCCATAACTCGGCTCACCCCATAGAGAAATCCTTGGCAATCAGAGAAAAATTGTGAGATATACCTCACTCTTGCAAGTCTTGGCTGATCTGGATGAGTAACTGGTGAAACCCTAGTTGGCTCTGCGCAGCTATTGCGTTAACTTACGTAGCCTTGGCTAAGGACTACATCACCCTAGCTATGTATGGATCTGCTTCTCTCAGATTTGGTTTCAACCCTACTAACTTAGAAACCCTCGCTTCTTGTGAATTTCAAAATTTTCTCTAGAGGCACTGTGTTGCCCTTGCATGCGCCCTGCGTGGGCCTATGTCAGCCTCCTGAGGGACTGTGTCACACCCTTTGATGGTTGCACTGCCTCCACTGCGTCTTTTCTTCCCTTACTCTGCACTGTACTCTTGGCCCCCCTGACCAATCACTGCATCTGCCCCTCACTGCAACTTTGAGTCACTCAGATCTGATCTTCATCCAAGCACTTCTCTGTTAGAAGAATTGGATCTCTTAGACTTTGTGTGTGTCCTCCAACTGACCCCAAGCCCTTCCTTTATACTTTTCCCATTGACACATCAATGACCGTGATCTAATCACTAATAAATAGCTAAGATTAAAATAATTCTTGATCCACGTCACTAAATTGTTCTCATCACATGTGTAAATTAATTCACTTTAATTTTTTAATTTCCCTAAGTTAGACTTAGGGTCCCCATTAAAAAATTGAATTATTTGAATAATTTTTACACCAAAGGGAATTTCTCCAAATGCTTTCTGGGTCTTGGAGATCTCATGTGTTCCAGCCCCTCCACAAATTTTTGGAGCTAGAGAACACTCGATGCTGCCCCAAAATCTCAACAATTAATGGAGCTTGGAAAGAGATGAATGAAACCCCACATGTAATGTAAGACATGAATGAAACTCAGTGCATGAGTAAGGGAAGTTGAATGTAAGAATATGAAAATCGGTTGGATTGGTTGGGTTCATTGGTGTAAATTATTGGTATAAATGGAAAATGGTAGTATAGTCATGAGAAATGTGATAAATAAAGGTAAGGTAAATAGATTCGAGTCATCAGATGCCTTGGTTAAGTTGGGAACTGTTGTTCTCAATGTTGTGCATGTTGTGCTCGGATAAAGGAAGTTCTCTTAACCTTAACTTTATGAGTATGATTATGATGCTATCTATATATGTATACATGTATGTATGTATGTATGTATGTATGTCATGTCTAATAGGGTCGTCATGGATCATGATTATTTTTATGTTAATGTTTATATGTATATATGTATGTATGCATGTCGTTTTCTGACAGAATCATGATTGTTTTATGTTAATGTTTATATATATTTATGTATCTATGTATCAATGTCACTATCTGACAAGGTTTTCAGGAATCATTCTTGGGGAGGAATGATTTCTTATGCAGGTGAATGGCATGAAAGAGATTCCTAGTCTTATGGGGAATCAAGTGGGAACAGCAGTCCTGACAAATATACGAGATCAGTATCATGTGGTTATGAATTGATATTATGTGATTATACTATGTCTATTTTTGTGTTATGGAAATGCTATGCTGATGAATATATCAATGAAATAAAATCAGTGTGCTTTGCGGCATGCATGGATAAGGATGGATGGAAGAGATACATTGGAATAAATCTTGCTTGGTAGAGACAATGTGGTTTTGGATGTGCAATGATATTGTCATGTATATGTTGTGCATATCGTATATTCAGTAATTGTACCTATGGTGTTGTGTGCCTGTTGTATATATGGTGTTGTGTGTATATATCATATGCAGTGCTGGATATATATGGTGCTATATACATGTTTGATATGTGGTGATGTGTACATATTGTATTGTGCACATGATGGATATGGGTGTTGTGTGCATATGGTGTTGCGCCCATGTTGGATATGTGGTGTTGTGTACATATGGTGTTATATGCATGTTATATATGCAGTGATATGTACATATGGTGTTGTGTGCATGTTGTACATGTGGTGCTATGTACATATGGTGTTGTGTGGATGATTTTACATGTGATGTTGTGTGCATGTGGTGTTGTGTATATATTGTACATGTGGTGTTGTGCACATGTGGTGTTGTGTACATGTGGCGCTGTGTACATATGGTGTTGTGTACATGTTGTGCATGTGGTGCTATGTACATGTGGTATTGTGTACACGTTGTACAGGTAGTGTGGTGTACCTGTTGTTTTGTAAACGTTGTGCAGATGGTGTCATGTACATGTGGTGTTGTGTACATGTTGTGTAGGTGGTGTTGTATATAGGGGGTACTATGTACATGTTGTACATGTGGTATTATATGCATGTCGTACATTTTGTGTCATGTACATGTGGTACTACATATGTTTATTGTGTAGTCGTGGTATCATGACATGTGTATTCAATGTTTTTTACTCAGTGTACATATATATATATTGTGTTCTACACCAGATGTAGGTATATGTGTTGTGTTGTACACCGGGTGTAGGTGTATGTGTTGTGTTATGTTTCGGGTGTAGGTGTATGTATGGTCTAGTGTCGTATGTTTTGTGTGGATGTATGTGTTGTGATGTACATTGTGTATGTGTATTTTATTGAAGAAAATAAAAAGGAACTAGGTGTTTGTTGGGTGTGGAAACTGATCTAGTTTATGTACGAAAAAGACAAAGGATAAAGGTAGAAGTGAACGACCGATTAAAGGATAAGTATTAGTATTGTATTTTTGTTTTATTATGTATGTAATCTATGATTTTGATTATGATGGCCACGTTTTGAGCTGACTGGATGTGACATGTTTACACATGATGATTGGGTTAAATAGATAGTTTGACTTGTTGTGATAGGAAGTGAACATAATTGCAATTGTACCTTGTTAACTAGCTACCAATAAGGTACGATGTAAATTTATTTCAATTTATTTTGAATCTAATGGAATTTATGTGCTTGGTACAGGAAAGCATGGAAATTCCTGGTGGGTTGGTTGAAACTGACTGCAAGAATTAACAACAACAACGAAAGGAATTGGAACATGCAACATTATGTTGGTAAAGTAATTCAGGAGCAGGGCCATTATGGGAAACTGGTACCCAATACTATCCATTGATTTCCATGAGTATGCTATGGTCAATATGTTGGTTTTGAGGGAGGTATATGCCTTGATTGTTTAACCATATAACGCGAGGAATCCTTGCCAAGGGATGGATCGCCCATGATAGGGGATGTCAAGGAACTTGGAAGGTGAGTGACTACACGAAAGGGGGTTACCTGATTGCTCGAGGGACTCTATAGAAAATAAGGGAAGGTCGAGGAATACATTTTTTTTGGTTATTAGCATTTCTAGGTGGAATCATATATATATTGGGAGTCTTCCCTGTAAAAATGAGTCAGTAACTATTCACTAAGAGGACAACAATGTAGAATCATAATGCTAAACATTGGGTACAATTTGACTTTGGTAGTGAATTTTGGAATTCCTAGGAAGGAAGTGAATCCTAGTACTACTCTTGAGGGCGGAGGTGTGATCCTATGGATTCCCTTGTTGTGGATGCAGACAACGTATCCTTTTATTTTTTGGTTTAATAAATGTGCATATGTGTATATGTGTATATTATTGTAAATACTGTATCAAGATGGATTTATAAATCTTCATAGTCAATATGGTTATTTGTTGGTTGAAGAAAATGTGTAGTATATGTGGTTGTTATTGTAAATATTGTAATGAGTTGTGTTATAAAGCTCCAGTAAATAGTATGTTTGTCATTTTTCAACAAGTTATTCATTGTAAATATTGTAACGAGCTGTGTTATAAAGCTCCATAATCATTATGTTTTAATATCAGCAGTCTTGTTGGTTATAGGTGTCATTGAACACCAAGGAGAGTGTTCCCCCAAGGGGGAGGGTTTTGTAATAGCCTTGGTTAAATATTCATGTAAAAAAAAATATAATACCAAGGTCATGGGACATATATTTCAGGCTAAATGGTGGGAAAAACATCCCAACAAGTGTTCATTTGGTTTATTATTGCTAACAAAATTGGAAAAGGCTTTAGAAAGACAAAAATGACATTTTTGGAAATTTATTTATGAAAATAATGGAAATTAGGAGAAAAGGAAGGCGAAAAGTCACAGGTTGCATGTGAGGAGGAAAATGAAGGAAAATATGGAAAATTGAAGAAAATAGAGGCCTCATTAATAAAAAGGCTTATGAGGATCAGTTGGTACCTTTTGTCAGTTCAGTTTTGAAGCTATATCCCTATTCTCTCCCTCTCACACTCTTGGACACTTAGAGTTTTCTTGGAGTACTCTAGCACTGGATTAAGAAAATCAAAGAAGGCAAGATGAAGCACATATCAAGCAAGGAAGAGAAGGATCAAGCGGCTACAACGCGATTATTTGCAAGTATTGAGTTCCATGTATGATTTCCTTGATATATTTGACATGCATGGTAGACACATGTGTGTATTTGGTTCTCTTGCTTCCATTGGCATGGGAATTTCCAAGTTTGATAGTGTTCTTCAACCTAGCCTTTCCATTTCCAAATAGCCATGGTGTGATGAGGTTCTCATGTTTTGGTTGAGCTAGATTGTCAGATGGATTAGAAATTGAGTGAGTTGGTCTCTGAAAGAAAGAACACATGGCCTAGTGATCCTTGAACTAGACTGTGGATTTTGGTAATTCCTTGGCCTAGTAAACCATGAAATTTACTATGGGTTGCGGTAAAGTCAAATATTGTGTACCTCGGTGAGCCTGGGAATCCTCGAATGATGAATGGTGGGATACACGATAAATAATACAGGTGTGTTCCCTCAAAAAGGCCTTGGAATCCTTGGCCAGTGATTGTAAGGGTATAAGGTAAACACTAGAGGGTGGAGTATTGATTAGGCCTAGGGATTCTCAAGCATTGTATGGTGGGATGTACGGTAATTCCTAGAGACTAGGATAAAGGAAAATTCCTCATAGTGTAGGTGGAGAAATCCGGTGGCATCCATGTTTGTTTAGGGCCTAGTGATCCAGTGGGGATTGTGGTAAAGCTTGGTTCTATTGATGAGGATGAGGTGGTTTAGGCTTGGGAAGCCTTGGTTGATTTATGGTTATGAGTCTGATCCAATATCTTTTGCTTCAAGGATGTATTTAGAATTACATTTAACAAAGCATGTTAACCAAGAAATTTAAACAACATGAAAAGAATCAGAAAAGCATAAGAAATAATGAGATCCAAGACAAAACTATTTGATTATAGAGTTCACCTAATGTGGTCTACTTCTTCGGTCCTTCTCAACAATGGGGAGGCCTTATTTTATTATGTGGCATAAAAGAAATAAAGTACAAGAAAATTTACAAAAATGACCCTTATACCTACAATTATGATGATGGCCTGAAAAAGGAGAGCTAAGCTGGAGAAGCTGATGTATCCACTGAATTCATGGCACAGAAATGTACAAAATTGACTATAAACTTGTCCAATTCTAACACTGGAACCATTGACACTCTAAGGGAATATTTCTGGCATCTTTTGATCCCCTCGCTCAGAGTTCCGCACCCTCTTCCTGCTTAGGGTTATGCCCAGACCTCCATGCTTTGCCTCCCCGGTCGAATGAACTGAGCGAGTTTAAATGTAGTGGGCTGGGAGAACTTAACAAGGTGACATTGTTTTTCCTAATGGAGGATATGCTAAGTGTGGTGTGGGTGGTCGAGGGTTCTAACCCCACAGACCCCCAATTTGAAAGTGCATTGGTTTATTTTGTTTCAACCATTATTTCAATTTGAATTGATATGGTTTTTAGGTCCAAACCATGTGTGTCGGGCA
Source organism: Pinus albicaulis (assembly GCA_034641835.2). Lineage (NCBI taxonomy): Eukaryota > Viridiplantae > Streptophyta > Pinopsida > Pinales > Pinaceae > Pinus > Pinus albicaulis. The sequence goes on along the minus strand of CM076584.1, from coordinate 326,437,490 downwards.
GGTTCAAGCCCCGTTGGCCCCGACAACGGTTACATGTTATATGTATCGAGAAAGGTCTGTGACATGTGGCCCCGAACCTGTGGATTTTTCCATTATATATAATGTGGTTTGGGGTTGGGGCAGGTTTGTCGTGGGGTTGGGGCGGGTCCTCATAATGTGCTATCATTTCCTCCGTAAAAATTTGACCAAGTGACAATTTTTTGATGGGAGCAAAGCCATTGATACCACACAAATGTATTTTGTTCTAAATATAAAGTTGCAAGTCATACCTTTTGTGTGTTTTTCACATTATTGAGATGAAAATATTACTCCATATGTAGTATCCATGTTACGGGATCCTTGCCATCAAACTTCCTCATATCAATCTTTAGAATATGGTGGGTCTTCAATCCAACATTAGAGTTTATGAAATCATGATTAACATTTATTTTGTTCTCATCATGAGTTTCCTCTACTATATTTGTGCCATTACGAATCATTTCTTCTATCAAATTTGTCAAACCTTTCTTCAAACCTCCATGTCTACTTTTAGATCAGTCTTCATGTCTTCCATGTTGTATTTCATTTTTTCTTCCATATCTTCCATGCCATTCTTCAAACCATCCATATTAGCTTCCACGAATTTCTTCAAACCATCCATATTAGCTTCCACGCCTTTCTTCAAAACTTCCATTTCATTTTTTGTTTCTCTTTGCGAGAGCGGAATTTGGTGTAATTGCTCTTGTAATTTTGATAAATCATGTTCCACTTATTCCTCTTCATGAGTCATAGTAGAGTATTATGAGGTCTTAATGGGTGTTGAAATATTTTTAGGGGGAATTTTAGAACCCAATACTGATATCTATGTTTCAATATGCCCTTGGAATCACTTCAAACTGATTTTTCAAACAAGACTTATGCAATTTGAAAAAAACATACACACCTTTTTCTTACTTTTGAGGAGATCGATATTGAAACTAAATTATCTCTATGATTGCGGATCTTCAATATATGAAATTTGGTCCTGTAGTAGCCCTCTAAATCTTATTTCGAATGCCACATGTCTGACCTGATTTGGATTCTTCCAGACAAAGTTATGCCCAATCTCTCACAATGACCTAATTATGGACTAGTTTAGTAGAGCGAACTTGTACGTCGTGCCACTTATCACTATTTCCTCCTTCGGCTCTGAAATAGATAAACAGGAAACTAAAATTCATTTACTTTCGAACAATTTTTACATAATTACAATATAATTCTCATAGAGAGTGTTATGACGAGTTTCCCAAGGTCACCTATTTTAGATGAAATTCGGGAGCCTAAAAAAACCCTAAATTCCACAGATCATATCTCCGAAAATGTATCGAACAAAGATCTAAAAGTTTTACATGAAGTTCCTTAGGATTTAATTGAAATGGGTTTTTTTTTTTTAGTGCTTGAACTATCATATAAAAAATTTTATAACAAAAATTCTATGATGACCTGTTTGAAGCAGCGAAACCCTAAAATCCAAAGCTCTGATACCAAATGTTATGAAAACAACTCCAAAAATAGAAGAAAAGAGAGATGAACTCCTTATAAATCAGCATATTCGAGGGGGAAACCTCCTTTACATTTCATAAATGAAAAATTCTTGGATGATACAAATGACAAAACCTCCTTTCTATATATAGGATTCCATGGGGTCACAATATAATCCTAGCTGACCTAATAATAATAATGTATGGGCACAATAATAACAATACGGGGGTTACAGGGGTAAAAAAATAAAAATAAGGGGGCTACAATAAAAACAATAAGGGACTACACTAGTGATATAGGGACCTAACACAAGGATTTTGAAATCAAATTTGCTTGTGAACTCGGATCAAACAAGGTTTCCACTTTAGTATGTTTCATTATGACTATAAGGTGGAACAATTCAATTCTCTTTCGTTCATTAATAAGAGGTTAATTTGAAGAGCTTGTACTTGCATTTGATTCATAATTTTGATTAACATGAAGAGAAAGAGTACCTTGTGTGCCCACTACTGTGACCAATTCCTCATCACCGACATGAGATCCAAGGTCCTGATGCGCGGTTTCTACCATCTTTTTCTTTCCCTTTCCACCAAATATCTTTAGTTTCAACTCCAGATGCAACTTCCAACAATGTTCATCATCATGTCCATCCTTCTTATAGTGAGTGCAATATGAATTTTTTGCTTCCCCCTTCTTGGTTTTAGCTACCTTTCTGTCCTTTCCCTTGCATTTTCCTTTGAACTTCCCATTATGATGTTCATAAGATAATTTATTTGATTGATATTCTTTGTCATTATTTCCCTTGATATCAAGATGAATGGCCTTCACACTGGCTTCATCAATAGTAGTAGGATCAAATAATAAAAAAGAATTTTCAATGTAACTGTGTAAAGCACCAATATACTTTATTATAGTTTCCGGTGAATCAAGTGGAACTCCCAAATTCAATGCTTGTTTTCTACACCGTTTCTATGAAGCTTTGTACATTTTGACCCTTTCCTTTCCTTAAATATTTACATTCCATTAATGTGTTTTGTCGATAACTGAAAGGAAAAAAATAATATTTTAATGCAGAAACAAAATTGGACCAAGAAGAAAGGAGATCACCCAAGTTTTTGTTGCCTTTCTGCAACTTGCTCTCCCACCAAATGAGAGCGGTTCCACTCAGTAGAAGGGATGCTAATTGGATCTTTGCCTCATCCTCATTGATCTTTTGAATGTGAAAATACACCTCGATCTGTCCAATCCAATTTTTAAGTTTCTTTGCATTGCATTCTCCATTATATGTGGTCAAATTAAACTTTACATCTAGCATAAAAAATGGTTTCTTAGATGTATGTCTATTATTCCTGTTAGAATGATAAGAAGATGGAGAAGAAGAAGAGATTTCACTGGTGGATGGAGAGGGAGGTGGTTCTCCTCCTCCACCTTCATGGTGTACCGATGCATGATCCTCAGGCTCTTTCTTATTGGTCTTCATTGTCTTCTCATATTCTACAAATAGCTTGTCAACTTTGTCTTCCATGTTGAAGAACATCTTGTGATAATTTCGCTCTTCTTTGCTCGTGCATCCTCATCTTCCATGTTCCATCTTCATGGCTCATGCCCCACTTTGGGATCAGATAAATTTAGTTTTCCCTCACCTCTTTGGAGCATATTCCTGGTTAGCATATATTCATGCAATTAGCATCAAAAACACTTGCTTTGATACCAAACTTGATCCAAGATATTTTGCTTCAAGGATGCATTTAGAATTATATTTAACAGAGCATGTTAACCAAGAAATTTAAACCACATGAAAATAAGCGGAAAAAAATAAGCAATCATGAGATCAAATACACAAAAAATTGAATATGGATTTCACCCAATGTGGGCTATGTCTCTGGGCTGTGCTCAATAGTGGGTAGGCCTTCTTTTATTAAATGACATCAAAGAAATCAAGTACAAGAAACTTTACAAAAATGATCCTTATATCTCCAATCTGGATGATGGCCTAAAAATGGAGAGCTCGACTATAGAAATGGAAGACACCAATGAATTACCGACGTGAAAACATGCAAAATCGACTATAAACTTGTTCAAATCTGACACTAACATCTCTAACACTGTAAGGGATGGCATATTTTGATCCCCTCACTCAAGGTTTTGCACCCTCTGCCTACTTAGGGTTCTGCCCGAACCTCCAGCTCCACCTCCCTATTCAAATGAACTGAGAGAGTTTATATGGAGTGGGTTGGGCACACTTAATAAGCTGAGGTCATTTGGCCTAATGGTGGACACACTAAGTGTGGTGTGGGTGGTCGAGGGTTCCAACCCCACCGACCGCCAATTGGAAAGTGCATTGGTTTATTTTGTTTCAACCATTGTTTAAAGTTTAATTCACATGGTTTTTTGGGATTGCTGGGTAGGGTCTGACCCACGTGGGTCAGGCAGGTTCAAGCCCATTCGGCCTCGGAAATGGTTACATGTTATATGTATCAAGCGGGGTCCGCAGCACATGGCCTCGATCCTTTTGGTTTTTGCGTTATATATAATGTGGTTAAGGTTTGGGGCGGATCCGCTGGGGGTGGCTCACCCACCCCACTTTAATAATATAACAATGAAATGCGGGGGTGGCAGCCCACTACCCTTAATATTGTATATTTTTTTCATTTTTATAAACAACATGGATATTTTAAAATCGCGAAAATATAAGGGTAATTTGGAAAATTAAGTAGGTGAAAAATTCGCTCATCTGGTGGCCAGATTCTATGCACCAAGACGCTACCAATTTGTTGCCTCGTTAAGCCTTCCACTTGGCCGAGTTTGACCGAAACTTTCGACAGCTATAACTTGACCATACGAATTTGTATTTTAGTGTCATTCACACCGTTGGAATCATGGTGATGACCACTACGATTTGGTCCTAGTTTCACTTCCATCTAATGACTTTGATCTTTGAGTTATTTTCAAGGCCACTTGTATTTATGGATCCTCTTGGATCAGAGTCCCACATTCATGCTTGGAATATAGTATGGGGGTGATTGGATGAAAGAAATATTTGGTTCAACCAATCTATGGTTAGGTGGTACGTGGAAGTCCTAAACATAGTTGGCTTATGTATTCATTAATAAGAGATTCTTCTCCTTAGTATTTCATGTGTAATTGTATTGGTTCCTATGTGGTGTTTATGGTTTTTGTATCCTTGTTAATTATGTTGGTTATATGTTGGTTATGAGTATGAATTATGACAATTATGATGTATGACTCTCATAATGTTTTGATTTGCAATTGAATGAACAATGAATCTATGACCTGATAGGTGATAATTCAACTATTGTGATGAGGCATCAATTCTTCCTTATGAATCTCAAATAAGTATGAGACCCCTAGGCTCATATTTGTGTTATGACCTGGATATTTCATGTTCATGATATGTTCAAAGAAATGTTTGTCATGGTTAGCATTGGTTAGGTCATGTCCTTGATCAAGTTTTGTGTTAGAATATTTGTCTTGGTGTCATTTATTGTCTTGGAAAGTCTCATCAATTTCTGGGCAGTGGTTTGGAGACTATCCCTTAAAAAGTGGCTTAAATCACATAGTGTTTAGCAGATAACTGGCTAAAAAATACAGTAGCATCTCCCTTGCAGGATTTGGGAGCAACTGGAGCGTTCTAGTCGTAGGGAGGCCTTGTCATGGGAACAACTAGGGCTTGTTCACTGAAAAGATAGGTTAACTCAGGGGATGGGCACCTGAAGTGATAAATTAGCTCTTGGGGGTCCTGTAGCACTTGAGGAAGTTTTGTAAAGTGTTTTTTCATTGGTTCCACTTCCTTAACTACACTTACGGAGTTGAATCATAATGTAGTAACTCTTCGTCACATGTTTACCCTGGTGGACCGGTTACCTTGGGTAAATGTGGGAGGAGAATGTTACATCCTCGTTGAAATATTGGAGCATTAGTTCAATGTTTATAATATTTTAATTTATATATCTCATCCTCCAACTCATCTTTTTTATATACATACTTGTTTGTTGTGATTGGAAACCAATGTATTGAATGGTGTATTTAAAATTTATTGTTTTATACTTTTTAGAAGTAAATATGATATCTATTAAATCATTTATAAAAACAGAATTTGGTGCCTTGGCATAGTTTCCTATCTAGGAATTGTCTTAAGGAGTTACATCATTTCCCTCTAAATCTTTATTACCCCATAATTTATCCTCAAATTTTGAAGTAATAATATTTTTAATATTATCCTTATTCTACCAAATGACCTCATCATTTATCCTAATTGTCTAGCCAAGACTGGGTATCCTTATGTCATCCTCACTTGAAACAAATTTTCCAATCAAACGAGAATTGTATCGAGTTGTCACTTTTTAGAAAAAAACATCTGATTTTGAAAAATATTGATTCAGAATACACCTCTTTTTTTGGAACATATTTTTTACATTTTATATTTTTTTTATGTATCAAGTATAAACATTTTTTTTTTAATGTTAGAGATTTTCATGTTGATTTCAAAAAGTGTTGATGCGACATTAACCTCTTTTAACAATTTATCAAATTTTGAAGTAGTTGTCTTCTTATTGTTCCCTGAGATATTTATTTTGCAAGTATTTTCAGGTTTATGCTTTTTTTGTTTTTCTTTTTAATTTTTTTTGTGATGAATTCTTCACCTTTTACATAGTAAAAAAAAATTGATATTTTAAAGTTATGATTTTCGATATATTTACGCATTTTTAATTAATATTTCAATGTACATAGAATAATTGTCACTAAGAAAACAATAATTTTATACATTTAACAAAAAAACACATTTTGAGACTTTTTTTATTCAAAATGACATGTCAAATAAATGATTTTTTATGAAAATTTTTTAACAAGAAATGTTTAAAAAATAGCATGTTTTATGAATTTTATGTCAAAAAATAATAATAATTACAAATTGTTTTTTCAAAAAATAATGATTCCCATAAAAATTAAAATAAAAATCACATAATACAAATATTAAACATATAACAACAATAATTAAATGCTTATTCTTATCATAAAATCTCAAAGCCAAAACATTACACATATAATTAATGAATAGTTCTCATAATTGAACTTGATTTGCAAGCATAAATTAAATTTAAGCAACAATATGATATAATATAAAATAAAATAAATAAATAAAAAACACAAAAAAAACATATAAAAAATAAATGTTCTACATTAAAAAAAAACACATTATATAAAAAAAAGGAAAAAAAAACCATTTAAAAAATGTCCATATATATATATATATATATATATATATATATATATATATATATATATATATATATATATATATATATATATATATATATCTTCAAAACAATAAATTAAAGTAAATAAGAAAAAGAAGCTCACGAAGCGTAGAATAGATGGTGATGGGGTGTACTATAAAGTCACTCCGTGATGTGAATGTCATCGATTTGAAACTTCGTGGGAAAAAATTCAGTCATGTTAGGGTTTGGTGTGGTGGGTGAGATCCATAGGTGATTTTCATGGCTTAGATGCCCTTAGGTCGCGATTTCTCAAGTGACAGGTCAAACCTGATGCAATCTCTGATGAACTAAGACCACTTGATAATAAATAAATTAATTAATTAATTAAAAAAATAATAAAAAAAATAAAAAAATAAAAATTCCCTTGGCCCAACCCCTTGGTGCCCTCGGGGTGGCGAGCCGATTCTAGGAATCGGCTTGCCACCCCCAGGGTGCCCAAGGGGCCCGGGCTAGTGGCGACAACAACCTCACATGGTTTCTCCCTCCCTTGGCTCGGTCGCTCGGGCATTATGGGGTTGGCGAGTCGATTATGGGAATTAGCTCGCCACCCCAGGGCATCCAAGGTGTCGGGCCATGGGACAAATTTTTGTTTTTTGCATTTTATTTTTTGATTTTTAATGAGACATTTTATTTTATTTTAATTTTTTAAATGTTTTTCTTGTTTTTTTTTAAATTAAGTTTTTAATATTTTTTTAGTGTTTATTTATTTATTTTTAAATCATTTTATTCATTTATTTATTTTTATATAATTTTTAAATTTTAAAATGATATATTATATTGAATTTTCATAAATTATGTGTTACTTTTTTTTAATGTTGAAAATTTACCTCGAAAAAAAAAGTGTTGATGAAAAATCAAATTTTTTCGTATTTGGGTTGTTTTTTTCGTATTTTTTTGGGTTTTATTTAGTTGGAGATCTCATTTTGAAGAAATAGTTCTCGTTTGATTGAAAACTATGTTTTGAGCCAAAGGTGGGATTTTGGCTAGAGTTAGAGGCAATTTTAGGAAACTTCTTGGCTTCCATGTTTAATTTTTTCTTATACATAAGATGCCTATTGATAGTCATGCTTTCAATAGGGAAAATACTTGCTTCGATCATGAGGATATGGTAGAGAGTAGTTCCTTTAATCTTGAAATTGCAAGTTATAAAATGCTTTTGGATCTATTCTATTTTTCTCCATGACTCTCTAGAGATACTGCAACCCCAAGCCTTGCAACCATATAAAATAACAAGAGGGAGAAGAGTCTCAAAGAAGAGTTTTGTTTATCCCATGTCAAAAGATCTATAGACTTATAGTTGTTTTGAAGTCCAAAGTAAGCTTTCCATCCTCCATTTATCCTTTTCACAATGCTATAATTCTAATTGAGCTTGTGATGGAGATCAATTCCAATATATTTGTATGAAGAAACTTCCTCCACGTAGTTATTGTAATATATTAAAATATCATTTATGGTCTTCTAAATTTAATTCATCAACCCCAAAATATTATCCTAAAATATTTAAATAATACAAGATGTTCACTAACCTCAAAATATTATTCTAAAAGATAATCTTTTGACTATATTTACCTCTAAAAAATAAAACCACCATATTATTTGTAGAAATTGGATTTGGGTGGAAAGAAGAACAAAACAATCTATCTAATCAACCAAAATCTATATTGAAGTTGGTATGTCCCCCATTGAAAGTACGTATATGCTTAGATATATGATGTATAAGAAGAGGCTTTACAACATGGAATCCAAGAGGCTCCCAAAAATTGCTTCTAACTTTAGTCAAAACCCCCACCTTCGCCTCAAGTGCGAGTTGCATAAGGATGCCCAATCTTGGCTCAGCCGGTGGGGGATTAAGGAGGAGATCATCATGGGAAGCAAGGATAGTGCCAAGGTACTATTACGTAAAATTTTAAAGATAAGTTGTGGGTGATAAGGAGATGGAGGGTAAAATAAATCTAAGATACTATAAGGAGGTGATCAGCCCCACCCTTGAGAACCAGAATTATCTCTCTGTGTTTACCAGTACTAACAAAAAAATGAACATCGCTAGGATAAGAACTAATTCTCATGAGCTTCGAAGTGAAACCATGCAGTGGTCAACTCCCAAGACTCTCCGAGACAATAGAATATGTCAGCTTTGCGATACTAAGAGGGTGGAAGATAAAAAGCACTTCCTTTTAGAATTCTCGACTCTACAAACATCTGCTCTCAATTCCCTAAGATCTGCCACACTTCCAATCTTCTTGACTTATTAAGTCAACCCAACTATAATGATTTTAGAACACTTATTCACTGTCTTTTTAAATCATAAAACAAAATTTTGAAGAATCACAATTAAATTATTTTTCTTCTTGAAGTCCAATAAACTACATTGGTCACATTAACCTTAATCACCATATATATATAAACCATATTTTTCTTATAAATATTAAAATAATTTTTTGTTGTAAAATCTTATCAAATCTAACGACTATAAAACCATTACTAGAAGAGCAAAGAATGTGCTTTTGAAAAAAAACATCATTGATAATACTTTTGGCCAATATATTGTAATGCATACCAACTCAACTCAAATATAAAAATTATCATGATGAGGATGCTGACAAGATAGTTAAAGTAATGGCTTTAAAATTATTTTGTTTCCTTCGCATGGATAACGAGGTACCTTGAAATGAAAGCAGTGTTATTATTTTAAATTTATAAATACTTCATTTTGCATCACTTTTGAAAATTGTGTAAACTTTATTTTCTCATGATGTTGTTTGGCAAATTATTTTTCGAATTTAGGAGAAAAAGTGAACGGTCTCCTTCGTTATAAGGATAGTCGTGATTGCCATGGTCAAAATTTTATATCAATAAACATTTCGTGGACATCATGATTTTATCCTTTGAAATGTTATATAAAGCAGTCCATTATTAGAGGACCAAGAGTACATATAATCATCTTGCTCCTTATCATCCACGTGTATAATTGTGCATGGCCACTGAATTATTTAAAAAATTAATGGGTTGTATTACATTACAAAATTTTATATTCTATGTTGGATAATTTTTTCAAATGGTTTTAATTACTCAATAGTCTCATCTTTTGATTCCATAGGTTTTGCAAAAAGAAACCTTCATAGAAATATTCATTATTATATTTATAATAATGAAAAAAATGATTAAAAAGATATATATTTTTTAAATTAGTTGATATTGATTTAAATTTTGGATTTATTGAATATTAAGTGGGATCAAATTTCTCAAGGCGTATGCTTCATCTAAAGTGTAAATTTTGAGAAAATGTTTATATTTCAAGTGTCAAAAGATTTTATTTTACTTAGTACTTAATAGATTGAGTGTTAACATAGATCTAGGTTGGTTGCGTCGAGGGTGCTCTATAGCTCAGTGTGGAAGTGATGTTGTAAAACATTATGTTAGTTGATATGCAATGTAGTGTTATGCTGGCTTGGTCAACAGGATGAAAGTGCACATCCTATGCATGTACAACTCCAAGAATCCAAGAATCTAGAATGAGAGCCTTCCCTATGTGCAACACAATTATAACAAAGCTATCCATAGCTCGACCAGTCTCAGTCCCTTTCAAGTGGGTTTGGTATGTCAACCTTTGTATCTGATTGACGAATGCATAGACATAATCCACACATGTACAATCTGATGTAGATAAAGCAAACCGATTTATTGAACGCATCCAACACATCTTCTAGTAGGTTCATGACATCTTGGAGAAGTCCAATGCCAAGTACAAGCAGTGACATGATCAACATCAGATGCTACATAAGTTTTAGGTGGGCAACAAAGTTTGGTTGCATCTGTAGAAATAACGCCTTGTCGGAGCCCATCAAAATATCCAACCACTTTGATAATTTCCTTACACCATCACCAAGGCTATGGGAGATAATGCTTTTGAGCTCAACATTCCCCCATTCCTTTATCTGCACCTAGTGTTCAATGTGGACCACCTTCAACCATACTTTCCACTGTTGTTGGACACATCAGACATTACAGAAAAAATAACACCCATAGAGCTCAACCCAAACTGCATGGAACAAGCCACAACTGATCGAATCATGGACACACAAATCAAGAACGCTTTCCAACATAAGATCCAATTGTATTGTGTTGTCAATGTGGGCCAAATCTTGCACCAAGGCAAGTGGCTCATCAAGGACCAAGTTCAACTGATGTTTCCCCATCTCATGGAGGCACTCAATGCAATGGGGACCATTGCTTCCTAAGGGGGGAGGAATGATCTAGATGGATATTGGTGTCCACTCCCTTATTCCACTTGGACCCCCACCATTGTTTCTTTCAGTTTCCTTAATTACAGCACAACTTACTATTTTTGGTAGTTTTTTGGGTCCTAACTTCTGGATCCGTTTTGAGGGCCTAAAGGGAATTTTTTTGGGAAAACAACGAGACCAAAAAAATGCAAGCATAATTTATTGGTATTCTTTCAATATCCTCTCAGAGATATTCGAAACAAGATATTATGATAGTCAAACAAAGATCGTATGCCAAAATTACGACCTTGGGAAGTTGACGTTCCAACTAACCCCAAGGGGGCCCACAAGCTTTTGGCATTTCATCTCATAGGATTGTGTTTTTGTATGTTTATGGTTTCCCATTGTTTCTAAATGATAAAAGAGCCTCTAAGTCTCATTGCAACACAGTTCGAAAGGAATGTAGCTGCCAGATTTCTTCTCAGATATAAGCTACCGTTTCCCGAACTAGTTTATTTCCATTTTGCATGTAACAATTTTTAGCTCTTTGTTATTAATGAATTAAAGTTTTGTTTCCATTGTAACTATGTGTTATATTTATATATGTATTTGATTTCGTTCATGCTTAAATCCGGATCAATTATAAATAATGACCACTTTAAAAATATTTGTCCACATTAATCATATTTGATCACATTGATCCACTAACCTCAAATCCCTTAATCTACTAACAATATGACCCACCAACCCTAGAAACCCACTAACCATAATTGATTTTTGTTGACCATATATATTGTGGCTAATCATGGTTGGCACATAGAACTATAAATTTCATAACCAACTAACCTCATTTTGAAGTGTTTCCATGTCACACATCAAATGTAGTGATTATGAACAATGAGGTTTTGGTTAGTTTTACTGTTGCTTATATTATTCATGCAAGGGTAACACGTATGGTTTATCATTTCATCAAAGAGAAGAAAATGAAATAGATGAAAAATAAAGAAATTTCTCGTGCACCTCTTCTCATTTGAGAGGCCTATGTCCTAGCTTCATCCAACATTTTCTAGAATAAAAAAGAAAGGTCATATGCCAAAAATATCACTTTTTCCCACACATCTCCATTGCTCATTTTTTTTATCATTATTTCCATGTTCATGCCATTTATCATCTTTCCATTTTCCCATTTAAGCATTATTTTTGTGATGAATTACCTTATCTCCTATTCTCTTTTTACTTAGTCATTTACATGAATATTTCCCACTCCCTAGTTGTGTTGAACATTACCCCACTTCATATTCCTTTATACACCCAACAAAGTACATGTGCCAAATATATCACTATTTTCCCACATATCTCCATTACTTCATTTTTTTATCATTATTTCCATTATTCATGTCATTTATCCATTTTCCATTTTCCTAATTATGTATTATTTTCAGGAGGAATTACCTTACTTCCTCTTCTCCTTTTACTTAATCATTTACATGAATGTTTCCTACACTTAGACATTTCTTCATATTCCTCCTTATACCCAACAAAGACCATATGCTTCTTCATATTCCTCCTTATACCCAACAAAGACCATATGCCAAAGATATCACTATTTTCCCACATACCTTCAATACTTCATTTTTATCAATATTTCCATTATTCATGTCATTTATCCATTTTCCATTTCACCTATTGAGTACTATTTTCATGAGGAGTGACCTTACCTATTCTTCTCTATTTACTTAGTCATTTACATCAATGTTTCCCACATTTATACATTTTCTAAGTTGTGTGGAACATTAGCCTACTTCATAGTCCATCACACACCATTTTATTCACACAACTCATTCCTCCACATACCCTTTTCACTGCACAACCCTTTCCCTCCACAAATCCATTCCCTCACATACCCTATCCACTACATAACCCTTTCACTCAACATATTCCTTTTCTCCCAACACCTCACACCCCATTATTTATTACCCCACTTCATATTTCTTCGTACATCATTTTATTCTCACAACCCATTCACTTGCATACCCTTTCCACTACACAACCCTTTCCCTCCACAAATCCATTCCTTTGCATACCCTTTCTACTACACAACCCTTTCTCTCCACAAATTCCTTTTCTTTATAGACCTCAAATCCGTTTCTTTATTACTTAGTAATTTTTAAATTTTTTATTTCAAAGATCATATGCCTAAGATATCATTGTTTTCCCACATATTTTTGTTACTTCCTTTTTTTCCATTATTCAAGTCATTTAACCATTTTTCATTTTCCCAATTAGATATTATTTTAATAAGGAATTACCTTACCTCCTCTTCTCCTTTTACTTGTCACTTTCATGAACATTTCACACATTTCCTCTTTTTACTCAATCATTTACGTGAATATTTCCCACATTTATACATTTTCCAAGTTGTGTGCAACATTACCCCATTTTCTAAACTCATGTGCCTCACTTTCACATTATATTATTTCTCATATTACTTTTATTCTAAGTTCCTTTTGAATATCTCCTTATGACACATGGCAAGGCATATCTCAGGGCAACATTTGGAATATATTAGTTGCACATAGATGGTTGAGAAATGACTTGGCATAATGACTGGGCACTGAGGCGATGACCAAAAACTACATTATGTGTAATCTATGTAAAGTTCCATGACTCTATCTACTTCATATACAAATAATATAAAGAGTATGTTTCTTTATAAATCAATAATAAATTCCCTCCCATAATGCATGTTGAATGAATACGGTGAGTTTATAAATCAAAAGGAAAATATTTATGTGGATTATATTAATGGTTACTGAGTCATGTAGATCAATGATTGTTGAGTCATGAACTTCTAGAGGCCATAACTTGAGTTCTTGATGACCGTTTTTGGAAAATGAGAGTTAGTTCGAAATGTAAAAGAATGAAGAACATGTTGGGAGTGTTTTTTAAAGATAAATTTATAGAGATTAGAGTTGAAAATTTAAATTATAGTCGTTACCAATTTTGGGCCTATCACCAAATTATTTTTGAAAGAGATTTACAAAAAGGGAAATATGGAATATCTAAAGCAGGACCTACCTTGGAGGATGAATTCCTAACCCCTTATATTTTAAAATGAACCTCTGTTTAGCTAACACCAAGATAAAAAACCTAATAGTCAAGTGGTTTCAAAGATATAGACAATATTATAAATGGGAGAAAATCACAATCATGACGAAATTGTTGAGTGATAATTTTTTCTTTCCAGTAATCATCCTTCTACAATTTTTTTTGGTGTCCTTTATCCTATTTTGAATATATTCCCTTTATTTCTTACCATTCTTTGATAATTAATTTTTATGAATTGTTTTATATTGTTGCAAAGCCGATACCTAAATGTAGTTTCTCCCATTCTTCTAGGTACCCTTATATTAACTAGTCCACATGAGCCCAAACCTAGTCCCTTAGGGATGAACACCTTTAGAGGAAAATAATTTACTAAAAAACGTAAAGTCTATAAAATTATTCTTTGACTCTCGTAGAGAGTTGTTTTTGGGAGGGCATGCCATTTATAGTTTCAAGAATTTTATATGAGAAATGAATTGGCATGAATGTTCTCTTACGACTCTTTATGGTATTTAAATATATGGAATCATTCTAGAGCTCTTTGAATACCTAGACCATATTTTTTATATTCTATCTATTAATTTTCTTAAAATGTTTCCTCATGATGTGAATGGATGTATATAGTGGAGTGAAATATTGAAAGTATATTTATTTGTAATATCATTATTTTATTTTTATTTTAAAAAAATTGGTGCACTCACAGGTGAATGTGTTAAATGCTTAATGTCTATGCTTTGAGTTATTTGATTACCTGAGTAAAAAGTGAGAAATTTTTTAAATCAGTGAAAATATTTAGCTAGTTTTCAGATTTTGTAATTGTAAAGTGACTAGAAGCTTATGTAAAATGACCATGGCGGCTTATTGGATTCCTACCCCAAATGGTCCTAATGTGAACTATTAATTATTTTGTGGCCCCTGTGGGGATATTTTAATGAGTTCAATTAATGATTAGTTTTAAGGAGACTTCCTTTGCTTATGGTGTGCCTTGGTGAAGCGATGGTAAGAAGAGGACCAAGGTCCTAACTTACTGAAGCTTCGCATGTGTAATGAAGTGTACAATCAAAATTTTATAGGATGTGGATATGCGATGACCCTTTACACTCCCTCCTAATTACACTATGTTTGATTGTTCCTTTCAGAAAGTAAACAATGTGCGGATAGTGGGTCGCTTACAATTTTTCCTATTTAGACTAAATGTTGCACTATAGGGAGATGGAAAAATATCAAAAGAAAGCATTCATATGTCTACCCAGGATCACAAAGAGGTGAAAGGGTGGCAGATATTACTTTCCTTATTTGATACTTTGATCCTAGTCCCAAATCCTAATGAAAAATTTAAACTAAACTTAATGCAAAATGTTTGACAAAATGAAAACTAGCTAAAGATGCGTAGATATGGACCACTTAATTCCTGCTAATTAATCCTATGTTTTTGGTGTCTATTATTAGTAATTAGTTCATTTAGATAGCATGTGTGGATTTAAAAACCACTTACTGGCCTCCTAATTAAACTATATGAATTTGTGATAATACACTAAAATTAGAACTATTTAATAGCTAAGCTAAAGTTCGGCGAAAAACATGTCCTAACAGTCAAGAAACACCATAACGCAGTGTTGGTAGATTTATTATGGGCTTCCAGTCACTTCACAATTACAAAAACTGAAGAAAATCAGTGAAAAAATAGCTCACTAGTTTCCGTGTGGGTTATGTTTTCACAGGCGCGCGAACCTGCGCGTCTGTCTTAGTTGAACGCGCGTGGTTTTCCTGTGCACGAAAATTCCACCTTCTCTGAACTGAATCTCTTCACAAAGGGTGAATGAGAGAATCTGAGGAAGAGGAGAAATGGTCCTACAACAATCCTGAGCAGAAGAGAGGTTCTGCAAAACAACAACCACTTAGCTTAAGAGGAAAAAAAAGTGAAGTTTCCAATCCTGTATTGGTGTATTTGACACGAGGGTGTATGAAATGCATTGATTCTTGATAGGGGTGATTGATTTCTTACAAGAAATGTCACAGGGAAAAAAATGAGTTGTTAGATGGTTAGTGAAGCATCATAACATGTATAAAAACTAGTTATAAAACATAGCATACTACAAATGAGGAGGAAACAAGAAACATTAAATACAAATATAACACAAGCTCAATATTGAGGTTTAACAAACTAATAATACCAACGAGGAAAGAATCCCCTTTTATTAACTGCTGGTGGTAAAAAAGAGGTAGAATGTTAAAACACTTGCAGTGATTCCTTAGAGCTATGGAGCTATAATACTCAAAGCAAGGAGGGCTCTTCCCTTAAGCTGTTCGCAAGCCTTTCTCTTTTCCTTGAATGAGTGATTGGATAACGGACAACTAATGCACTTCTCTTTTGGGATTGAGATGTTATATGGTCAAAAAATGAATCCCTTCACTCCTTTGCTGCTTGGAGAACACACTATTGTTTTTCTCATGGGAAATTTGGCCAACATAACAATGTGTTCTAATTTTTTCTTCTCATGGTGGTATTTTATAGGAAAAATTCAAATCTTCTTCCCTCTCTTGGTACAATTGTGGATAGTGACCCAAGAGTGGAGGTTGATTCCATTGTGTGCTCACTTGAGGCCTCAAGGTGGCTCTAGGCAGTTGTCCATGGTGACCTTGAGTGGAGAATCTTCTTCCTAAAGTGTGTAAAGTGGTCATGGATGGTGACCTTCTGCCATACCCAGGACCATGTGGCTTCTTGAGGTATAGTTGTGGATATTTGTGCTACTATCAAAAAAAAGGCCATGTGGAGCGCTTTGTGCCAGCACCTTATGTGCGCGACTTAATAAATTTTCCTATCTGACCTTAGAAAAAATTAATTTTTTATATTCTATAATGTCTTTCCATCGTGTAAATCCTTCTGCTTGACATTTCATGATTTCCTTTGCCTATTCTATTTTCCAGCGATAAAAACCCCTAATCACTATTATCCTATACACAATATAACCATAAATGCCTATGAACATTGACATAATCACCCCTTAACATATTGTGACCTCAAAGACACTAATATCACAATGTACTATGACCTTTAATATAGTAAAATTTAATACATTTTTATACTTAACCCTCTTGATATATGTTGCAATCATCCACTAATATATTATTATGTCAACCACACTAACTTCCTAATATACCATAACCTATAAACATTATCATCCTAGACATAATATTCCCACTGATCCACAAGGCACTTGATATAGCTACTTCTTGAGAGAATTACCTTATGACACATTATCATCTTAAAGACACCAATTGTATAATACACCCTGACCCTAAAAATTGTAAATCGTAGATATATTATGACCCTTAACCCCTATGACCCATGATGAAATCACCCTCTGACACAATATGGCATTCAACATAGTAACCTTCAATATATTATAGAATTGAATCCATACAACTCCAAACATAATATATCCCCTAATTCTTATGAACCTTAACACAATCACCCACTAACACACTATGACCCAAAAGACAATAAAATCATAATGAAATATGATCTTTAAACACACTATTCTTTTTATATACTATGAGTAGAAAAATATTTATGGCCCTTGATTAAATCATCCCCTAGTGGCTCAGAATATACCATTCACCTTAGTCACAATAATAAAAAACATTATATACCCAATGACACTTATTGTTATAAGATAAATTCATTGCATGTGGTCTATCTATAATAACACTATCATATCATAAACTAGCCAGGAGGGTGTTACATGGTAGGATATCTAGATTCAATCAAATAAATTGATCATACCTAGTAATATAGAAGATAAACCATGTTTATGTAATTAGATGAATCATCAATGAAGTAAAATTATAAATTGGGAAAATTTCTTACCTAGAATCCTTCACCTTGTTGATGATCAACCACTAGTCCAAACTAGTACTTGGGATGGAGGAAATTGACAAGGGGGAAATTACATCCAAGAACACATATTTCATCAAGTTTGGAATTAAATGGTGGATACAAAAATTCAAAAAAACCAAAAAAATCAATTCTAGTGATGTCTTTGTAATATATTTTTCCCAATTTTAATGAAATATGCGTTCAAGGGTCCATTTTCCACCCATGTAATGTAACTTCCTAAACTAGTGTTGCACAATAAGTATGGATACAGATGAATAAGTTTTAGGATATAAACAAAAATTACTCAATAAGGTAACTTAATCAAACCAACAAATTGTTGGTTTAACCTTGTACATTCAATTGTTGTAAATATATTCTTAATAAATTATTTTAAATTTTTATTATTAAAATGATTACAAATACATTTTTTAAAATTAAATTACATCTATTTTAATATTGGATTTGTCAAGTGTCAACGAGGATAAAATCCCTCAAGATGTATGCATACACAACCACACACACACACCTCACACTCCGAATATATATATATATATATATATATATATATATATATATATATATATAACGAGAGGTGTGTGTGTGTGTTTAATCAATAATGGAGTTGACTTACATGTAATAATTCAAAGTGTAATTAAGTTGACTTATATTTATTTATTTATTTTACTAATTTTATTGCAACATTACATAAGGTGACAACATTTCCTCCATACTAGGCTATAGAGCTCCTCTCAACATAATGAAACAACTTTACTCATTAAAACATTATTGAATTTTATAATAATACCAAATAAAACGTGAAATAAAAATATGTCAAAATAATAAATAATGATTATAATACTTAATAAATAGTAAAATTGAAAGCAATAATACTAAAATTAATGAAAATTTGTTAATAGTGTTTGGTTGGTTGATAAAGCAATGAAATTTTCATTTAACCCACAAATGTTCAACCCTAAGAATACAATCACCCCTCATGTCATGGTCAATACTATCTATATTATAACCATTATGATTGTAAGAACACTTATCCTTCTAACTTGTATAATCATTGATGTTATCATCTTCTAAGTACTCTGACCTTATACCCACTTGTTAATGTCTTTAATTGTTAGGGAAAAGAGTCAACCTCCTAGGTCTTATTTCCAGGTTCCCTTTGTGTTTTTATAGAGGTGGCACTCCTATTTATGCACACACTTCAATATTTAAAATAAATCAAATATCGAAATGTAGACATTCGTCACATGCACCTGAGAGACAAATTGTTTTCAAATTAAAATTGAATAACAATAACAAAAATAAATATAATTTTCAAGATTAATTCCATGAAATTCATCCATTCACACAACATGAGAGGACACATTCAAAGAAAATCCAATAGACCTAAATAAAAGAGTATGGTCTAGATATTAGAGAGCTATAAGCCATTTCAATCATTTAAGTTCATAAAATCATATGAAAACATTCATGAAATTCCTACTTATTTTTTAAAAGTATCAAAATCAGAAATGGGATATTTTCCCAAAAAATCTCTCTATAAGAGTCAAACAATAAGTTTATAGATCTGAATAAAGTTAAGCACTTAAAGCACTTGAAAAAATCATAATATTTACTAAAATTTAAAGGCATTTGTCCCTAATAGATTGCAATTGAGTTCCCATGGACTGTTTAATGCAAGGGTACCTAGAAGAAAGAAATAAACTACAACCAATCATCGATTATACAAACATATAATATAGTTCATAAATAAGGATGGTCAAATACTATGAAGAAAGTGGGGAATTACTTCAAAATAAATAAAGAGAAATCACAAAATTATATAAGGATGAAGTGTGGAATGAACTGGTGATGATATCCCATGGCTATTGTAGTAGTGTGTATAAATCTGGCTATTGTAGTAGTGTGTATAACCACATCTTAGGAAATTACTCAAGATCAATGATTTCATTCATGGACTTTCTAATCGATTCTTCACTATATTCCTTCATTGGCGGGACCATTATATCTTGTTTAACCCTTAATGCAAATATTTCTTCCTCCAAGTCATGTGCATCTGACCATAGTTGTTTTACTGTACCCAATTGGTCCTCGTTGTCATTAATGAACATGACCAACCATTTCTTGATTTGAGCTTTAGGAAATTCAATTATGATGTTGAATTCGGCACTCAATGAGACTTTAATAACATCCAATTCTTCCTTTAATACATCTCTGGGATCAACATGGAACCCCTAATCATTTACGAGTCCCATAAGTCTTTCACAAATTTAACGGATTTGAGGAAAAAATTACTTGTATGATCATTGATATTCAAAGTCTCCATGGTAACATCTTGTAGAATTCTTATTCTTGAAAATTAGCTTTTCTTGATATGTTTAATCCTTTTTCCTCCAATGAGGATTTGTTGGTTTCTTTGGAAATATGTTAGAGTATTTATTTTATTAATCAAGTTCATTTATTCTTCTTTTCAACCTCAAATTCTCTTCCTCTTGCTCAATGATAGAGTGAGCAAGGACATCCCCTATAGTCTGGTGTAATTTCAAGAGTCTTGTAGGTCCAACTCCTAAAATATCCACCTTGGAATTCCATTAATTGCTCATCTTCTTGTTTCATATCTGTACCTTCTCATATTGCAACTTCTTGATAAACCTGTCATAGTGGGCCCTTGTGCATGGTTAAATATTGGTCCTCAGAGATGACTGACTCATCAATAGTCAATTATTCAACTAATTTTTGAATCTCTTCCATTTATACATCCAATCTGGAGCAGTAACATTATCCACTTCCATATCCATGGGCCCTTTTATATGTTGGGATCCCTGTTTTCTTGAGATTTTATTATTTTATGAAGTAACAACATCGAACATTTCAAGGGTGTTTCGTGGTGGTGGATTTTATCCATCTTCTCCACTAGAGTGTCAATCATTACTCTCCCATCAAATAAATATATTATCATTTCTCCTTTGAATTGAGAAGAAACTTTGGAAAGCTTGTGGCATTGAATTTGATTGAGTACTTTTATTTCCTCTTTCCTTAACCCTTCCTTCAATACTAAGGCTCACTTCTATAATCATATCATCAATAGGTGTAGGTGTATTTTTTTCTTTGGATGAGTTAGTGTGACTTTATCCACTTTATTCAGTAGCTCTGGTAAAGAAATTTCCATATCTAGTTAATGGCAATTTTTTTGAAAATATTCCTTCTGGGTTGAATCCTTAGGAATAATCAACCTCAACCAAATTAAAGGACTTTAATATCTCAGAGAATTATGCAAGATGGGCATAATTATTTATATTAATGTCTCTAATAATAAATAGTAGTGTTATAAACTACTTTTTTTTCTTCCTCTCAAATAACATAAGCCAAGGGTGATGTAGGAGAATCCAACTGAAAGGCTATAGCTGGAGTTGATTTCTTTTGCGGACAAAAGAAGAAGTTTGAATTCTATTTTACTTTGTTTTAAGTTGATTTGGGCTAACACAACCATTGTAATTTGCAGAATAAAAATATAGTTGAATTAGGATTAGTTAAGTATTTAGTTTTATAAACTGTTCTGGAACTGAATGACAGTTTCTCAACCATATGGGTATTTTGGAAGACATAAAACCAAACCAAATCCATCATTGTGGGGTGTTGGGAAAAATACTGAGAGGGGGGGGTGAATCAGTATTTACTTCATATTCAAAACTTTTTACTTTTTCATTCCTTAAAACCCATACGCTACTTTTCTGAAGCCAAGTAGCGTATACACGCGGATATCCTTCATAAAACACGCGTATACACAGAGATATAATTATGCCATTAGTTCTTCACTTATATCATTCCATCATTCATTCATTAGATGTTCTATAAACAGTAAACATGTGCAGTAAGAACAGAATAAACCATCACACAAAGAATCACACATGAACACCAGGATTTTTTAGGTGGAAACCCAAATCGGGAGAAAACCACCGCTGCAGTTGCTCAGCCTTCAATATTTTATTATAGAGAAAACATCTTACAACATATGTGCTGGCGCAGACTTGACCAGCACGCAGGCACCCACCTGCGCTCGTTTACCAGCCTCTCCCGGAAGGGAGCTCCAACCCCCTGACTCGTTTACCAGCCTCTCCTGGAAGGGAGCTACGACCCCCCGATCTCGTTTACCAGCCTCACCTGGAAGGGAGCTACAACCCCCTGACTGAAGGCTACAACCTTCAGCACCACCTTGGACCACGCTTCATCAATTTTCACACTGGATCCAACAACTTCAATAGAACACCACTTGCAGGCCACATTTCATCATATTTTCATACTGGACCCTTTCCATACTTTTAAGCACAAACATACATCACCAACAGATACTTATCAACATAGATCAGATAGCAGAAACACAGCAGAACAGATCAGATATTTCATACCCCTTGCTTCAGCAAACCCTAGTTTGCATACGCGCTTTCCCTTTACTGATGTCGCGTATATACGCGCTTCCGTCCACATCAACCAGCGTATACCTCAGTACATATTTCATTGCGCATACGCGCTTTCTCTTCAGCGAAGCCGCGTATATACGCGCTTCCTCCGCGGCGAAGTAGCGTATAGATCTTCAATCATTACAGAGCAGCATACTTCTTCAGATCAGATATTTAGTTCAGATTCAACCCTTTACATCAGACAGATGTTCGCCTCATCACAGATCTAATCACTCCATAAACAGATCTAGCAAATATAAGTACATTTCAGATCTAGAGATCCCGCTTCATCATTTCTTCATAAGTGCATCATAGATTCTGATCTATCATCAAACCTTTACCCTTTTCATACAGATATACTTCACAGAGAAGTATTCATTCAAGCTCAGACATCTTGCTCCCACACTCACGATTTGCACAATGAATTTCTTCTCCTTATATAGGTTTATCCTTTTCAATACCATGAGCCCCTTTTTCAATACCATGGGCCAAAACAATACCATGAGCCCAAAACTACCTACTGGATTCGGGTCAATTAGCTAATCATTACCTAATATAATGGGGCTTCAATACCATGGTGGTTACCCCGATTTTCACTTTGAGCGCTTTTGCTCATATTACTGAACGCTCTTTCCAATGCGCGCGGCATACGCGACTTCCCTTAGACATATCCGCGTATACATAGAGACATACTCTTTTCTTCATACTTTGAGCACATTCTAAATTCCTTTCTTCATTGCCTTCTGTTCACACTGTAGATTCATCAGATTTCCTTCATCAAGGACATATTCTATCAAGCACAACTTCATCAAGTAAGTTGTCATCATCTTCATCAAGTGGGTTGCCTTTCAAGGACAACACTCACCATCATATTGTCAACAAACATCATATCACATCATATTTACATCATTTACCAAGTCCATCAAGCCAAGGATAACTTCATCAGGTGGTTTGCCATCAAGGACAACACATGTCAACAGTCGCATGTCTTCATCTTCATTCAGTGGGTTGCCATCAAGGACAACAATCTGCATCATATTTCCAACAATCTCCCCCTTTGGACTTGATGGCAACCACGATGGTGCTGATCATCACAATGATAGGTAGCATATTAAGACTACAATGACGCCATGTCACTCTCCCCAAATATTTGACACCATTCTTCTCTTCATTCAAACACCATGTCACTTTCCATTTTTGGTGCATCATTCAAACACCATGTCACTCTCCCCTCGACATCACGCGGGCAGCGATCAAAACCAAAGCTGGATCAAAACTAACACACTTCCTTGGACATCAAGGGCACCATGATCAAAACTAACATACTCTCCCTTTCTAATCCTCATGTGGAGA
This sequence comes from Pinus albicaulis, assembly GCA_034641835.2. Classification (NCBI taxonomy): domain Eukaryota; kingdom Viridiplantae; phylum Streptophyta; class Pinopsida; order Pinales; family Pinaceae; genus Pinus; species Pinus albicaulis. The sequence continues at coordinate 326,413,657 of CM076584.1, read as the reverse complement.
AGCTACAACAGATTTGATAAGGGTGCTGAAGGCCAAGTTCCCCCGAGTTCATGCCTCAATCTTCAACATATCTTCACTGGAAGTGTCATGACTCTATGAACTTCCTATCACCAAAGACTCATACTTACATCAATTATCCATCCAAGTGGATTTACATATGAGACTCAACTACCCAACCAAGTGGGTTTATAAATTTGACTCAGCTACCCAACCAAGTGGGTTTACAAAATTTGACTCAGCTACCCAACCAAGTGGGTTTACAAATTTGACAAGTCCTTACATGACTGAATATTACAATTTTACAACATGAGTCTCAACAAGACCTTTTCATCAAACTACAAATATAACTTTTAAGACCAACACCAGAAAGTCCTCAAGAAAGAGAACATATTTCAGAACCATCATAATGCCAATACTGCATTATACTCAGCAAAGCTAATGCTCCCCCTGAATCTGTGCAACCAAGCAATCTTTCCAAATGACTAAGGCTCCCCTTTAGTTTGTGCATCCTGAAAACTTCCACCAACAAATCATCAAGGCATCTTCATCAAAACATTAGAAACAGAATTATGAGAACTGGAACACCACCAGAGATACCAAACAGTATCAGAGATACCAGACAGCACTGCAGCTGTGCTGAAGAATGCTGAACCAACCAAAAATTGTCAGCAATCATGCATACGCGGTTTTCTGTGCATTAACTCGCGTACATACGCGACTGTGTTTCAGGAAACCCGCGTATCCCAAGCCATCTTCTAAATTTCAACTAGATCTGATTCTCTATGAGGAACAGACAATGTTCAGCTTCTTTCTGAGACATTTGAATGCTTCCCTGGACTACAGATAGATAGAACAGTGTAGTGGTGTCTTCAAGCGTCATCCAATGGTTGTAGCATCAGCACAATAGTAACCAAGCCTTCAGATTCTTTGCAGCATCAATACAATCTTTCCAAGAGAGATTCTCATATCAAAACAGCATCTTCACATAGGTGTCAAGCAATCATCCATGTGGTCCAACATCACCATGATCTTCAAGATTTAACATGAAGTAACATATGTAGGCAAAAGATCTCTCAACGATAGTAACACACTCTGCATGATTTATTTCTGAATCAAATGACATCCAACTCATCCATGTGTGAGTACAAAGGGTACTTATCAGCAACCAGGGCTCAAAAACTCATCATAATAAACCATGTACCAAGTCATCATCATTTGAGCATGAGTATCACAAACACCAAAGAATAAGTAGTCATATTGCCAACAATGCAATCATTAGTATTCAACCTGCTGCTCCCCCTAAACCAGTGCTCTTCCTTAGCTTGTGCAATCTGAAGCACCTTCAACAGCAAGTCATCAGCAACAATCTCTGCATGATCTGTCCTCATCTCTGAATTATAAGACTTTCATCTCAACAACGAATGCTCTTCATCATAAAGCAACCAGGCTTCATCCATAATATTCAACACAAGAACCCATGTATCATTTCATTATCATGAGTATAACCAGAATGATGCTAACAGTGCAATCATCAGCAGTCAGACTGATGCTCCCCCTGGACCTCTGCTCCAGATCTTCAGCTATCAGATAAATTCTCTTATCATCAATGCATACGCGACTGTGTCTGCTGGAACTCGCGTGTATACGCGACTTTGGTTAATGTAACCCGCGTATGGAAAGTGAAGCATAGAAAATTTTTCATCTTCCTTCATTTCCTCCTGAGCTTGTACCTCATGTACCTGTCCTTTTCACATCAGATGCGCTCTCAGAAGTAAACCTAACCAGAATAATCAAATCAACCATGAGAGTCATCATGCATTGCTCCCCCTGTGACGATACATTACTAGATCTCATAATGTATCCCACATCATTCCTGCAGTCAATCAGAGAAGTAAGCTTTCAGAAGCGGATGACTGCAGTAGGGTCAGAATTCCCTACGTTTCTGATCGGTCCTCCTTCTTTTTCCAAATTTGCTTGAGCTTTCCAACTGTGTGCTGAAAATTGTCCACTTTCCCAGATCTGTTCATCCTGCATTCTTTTTCTACATGTCCATACTTGTTACAAGCATAACATCTCGTGTGGCCAGAGAAATAAACATAAGAATCATAATGAGTATTTCTATTCTTCCTCCTTTTACAATCAGCTGCTTTATGTCCATACTTGTTACATGAAAAACAATATCCCTTGAAGCTACTAGAGTACCTTTCTGAGTAGAACCTATTTGTTTGTGGCTGAATTGTTCTGCTTCTGCAATTTGCTGCAACATGCCCATAATTATGACATTTAAAACATTCAACATTCTTGAATGAATTCCTTTGAGAATTCATGATTGTTGATTGAGCTTTTGTCTCTTTCAACACTTCAGGTTTTGCATTGACTACCTCTGAATTTTTAGCACTTCCTTGTGAGCTAGATTCACCTTTAATAGTTTCATGGAAACCAAGACCAAGTTTGATAGAAGGAGACCTTTGACTACTAAGAATATTATCCAGAATCTTAGTACTATCTTGAAACCTCAAAAGTCTAACCTTTTCTTCTAATTTACCTTTGAGAATGTTTACCTCAACCTCCAGGGCTTGAAATTGCTTTTTCATGCTTTCTTCTTTCCTTCTTCCATCTTCTACTTGATCCTTCAGAGTTAGAATCTCTTCTTTTAACCAATTTTTGTTTACTTCACATGTTTTTTGCAGCTCTTCATTCTTCTTCTTCGATGCTTTGAGATCTTCTTTCAGAGATATGTTTTCTGCTTCAAGTCCTGCATTCTTCTTATTTGATTTATCCAGGTCTTCTTTGAGGGAAATGATTTCTGCTTCAAGTCCTTCCTTTTCAAATGATTGTAGAGGTTCCTTATTTTTCTTACTTGATGCTTCAAGTTTTGCTTGTAGAGAGATGATTCCAGCTTCAAGACTTTCATTCTTCCTTTTTTATTTTTCCAGATCTGTTTTTAGAGAAACGTTTTCTACTTTAAGTCCTTCATTCTTCTTATTTGATTCTTCAAGATCTGCTTGCAGAGAGATGATTCCAGCTTCATATCCTTTACTTCGACTGTATACATCATCGAACATCCTTTTCAGTCTAAATACCAAAGCTTTGTTAGCAGAATCCTTCTCATTAAATTTTCTTTGTTGATCTTTGATAACTTCTTCTAGATCCACAACTTTTCTCTCACTATCTTCATCTTTAATCTTGACAGCTTTGATAGCATATTCTTCACTATCATCACCATTGTTTGCACAACTAAGATCAATCAAGGGATGACCCCAATCACTATCAGATTCATTTTTGTCAAATTCAGCTATCTCCTTACTTTGAGTAGCCTTCTTCTTTGCCATGAGCACTTGTAGAGCTTGGTCAGAATCTTCTTCATCTTCACTTTCACTATCATAATCCTTGCATATACAATTAAGTAAAATACACGAGCAACGATCAATACCTGTTTCATCTCCTTCAATTTCTGCTATACATGATTTCTGAGGCTTCTTCTTTCCTTGAGTAACCTTCTTCTTTTGCTTCTTTCCCATTGCGACGGATCTCCTTCAAGCGATCAAGCTTCTGCACAAGGACCTGCTCTGATACCAATTGTTGGGAAAAATACTGAGAGGGGGGGGTGAATCAGTATTTACTGCATATTCAAACTTTTACTTTTTCATTCCTTAAAACTCATACGCTACTTTGCTGAAGCCAAGTAGCGTATACACGCGGATATCCTTCATAAAACTCGCGTATACACAGAGATCTAATTATGCCATTAGTTCTTCACTTATATCATTCCATCATTCATTCATTAGATGTTCTATAAGCAGTAAACATGTGCAGTAAGAACAGAATAACCATCACACAAAGCATCACACATGAACACCAGGATTTTTAGGTGGAAACCCAAATCGGGAGAAAACCACCGCTGCAGTTGCTCGGCCTTCAATATTTTATTATAGAGAAAACATCTTACAACATATGTGCTGGCGCAGACTTGACCAGCACGCAGGCACCCACCTGCGCTCGTTTACCAGCCTCTCCTGGAAGGGAGCTCCAACCCCCTGACTCGTTTACCAGCCTCTCCTGGAAGGGAGCTACGACCCCCCGATCTCGTTTACCAACCTCACCTAGAAGGGAGCTACGACCCCCTGACTGAAGGCTACAACCCTCAGCACCTCTATGGACCACGTTTCATCAATTTTCACACTGGATCCAACAACTTCAATCCAGAACCATTTGTGAGCCATGTTTTCATCATGCTGGGGCCCAGACCCTTTCCATGCTGAAACGACATACATCTTAACAGATACTTATCAACACGGTCAGATAGCAGAAACACAGTGAACGGTCCCGGTGTTCATACCCCTTGCTTGACAACCTAGTTGCATCGTGCTTTCCTTTACGATGTCGCGTATATACGCTTGGTCACATCAGCCGACGTATGCCACGGTACATGTTTCATTGCGCATACGCGCTTTCGCCCCTAATGAAATTTGCGTATATCTTAGCCGCCCTCTGTAACGGCCAGTAAGCGTATAGATCTTCAATCATTATAGAGCAGCATACTTCTTCAGATCAGATAATCAGTTCAGATTTACCCTTTTACTTCAGACAGATGTTCGCCTTATTTCAGATCTAATCACTTCATTAACAGATCTAGCAAGTACAGATACATTTCAGATCTAGATCTCCCGCTTCATCATTTCTTCATAGGTGCATCATAGATTCAGATCTATCATCAAACCTTTACCCTTTCCATACAGATATACTTCACAGAGAAGTATTCATTCAAGCTCAGACATCTTGCTCCCACAGTCATATTTTGCACAATGAATTTCTTCTCCTTATATAGGTTTATCCTTTTTCAATACCAAGAGCCCCTTTTTCAATACCATGGGCCAAAACAATACCATGAGCCCAAAAATACCTGGACGGGGTCAATTAGGCGGATCATTACCCAATACAATGGGTCAATACCATGGTGGTTACCCCTGGTTTTGCACTTTTTGAGCGCTTTTGCCCATACGCGACTTGGAACGTTCCTTTCCGCGTGCATACGTGACTTCCCTTAGACAGATCCGCGTATACATAGAGACATACTCTTTTCATCATACTCTGAGCACATTCTGAATTCTTTTCTTCATTGCCTTCTGTACACACTGTAGATACATCATGTTTTCTTCATCAAGAACATATTCTCTCTAGCACAACTTCATCAAGTAAGTTGTCATTATCTTCATCAATTGGGTTGCCTTTCAAGGACAGCACTCAGCATCATATTGTCAACAAACATCATATCACATCAGATTTACATCATTTACCAAGTCCATCAAGTCAAGAATAACTTCATCAGGTGGTTTGCCATCAAGGACAACACATGTCAATAGTCGCATGTCTTCATTTTCATTTAGTGGGTTGCCATCAAGGACAACACTCTGCATCATATTTCCAACATGTACTAGCTTACTGTGCCATGATTTCTTGTTATCTTCCAGCAACTTCTTGATTATGTTTACCAAAATTTTATTTGAGGATTCTGCCAACCCATTACCTTGAGGGTAATAAGCTGTAGAATGACCCAATATAATCTGATATTCATGACAGAATTCCACCATATTTTTAGACCCAAATGCAGCAGCATTATTAGTTATGATCTTTATAGGACAACCAAATCTACATAGTATATGGTTTTCAAGGAATGAAATGATAACTGGGTCTGTGGCATTCCTAGAGGGGATAGATTCTATCCATTTGGTAAAATAGTTTGTTGCTGTGAGGATCATGTTGGGGTCCTGTGTTTTGATAGATTGGCCAACCAAAAGACAAGGCAACATCAGAACCAATCTTTAGAGCTCCAGGATCTAGTCCTCCTGTTCTCAGAGAGGGATCTCTCAAATTGTTTGCAAAGATATGTCTTGCTTGCTTTTAAGTATTGATTTTAGACTAGTTATTAAGTGCAAGTGTTTGTTTGATTTGTTTGTTTGGTTGAATTGGTACAACAGAACATGAAAGGTCTAGGTAGTATAGATAGAAAGAAGAAGTATCAGGTTCATTGGGAAATGGATTCAAGAAGAGGTTTATGAAAAACTCATCAATGGATATGGGATATTAAAGGGAAAATCTAACTTGGCCACAGGATCCTTTAGTTCTCTGAATGAGATGGACATTAATGATTTGAAAAAAGAGTTTGAATTCTCAACAAAGGGAACTTGAAAACATAATTTGAACATAAAGAGGCATTTGATAGACAGGGCTAACCATGAATTGTACAAACCACACTTTAAGCAAATAATGACTTCAAGACAAATTTTAAAATGAAATCTAAGATTCGGGATCACATCCTATTTCCTCAAAGATTTCATTTCAAATGAATTATAAAACATGAAAGATTCATTGATAACTGCAGTCATAGAAGAGGGAACGCCTAAACATCCATGATTACAACTATAAATACCTTTAAAAGAACTATTTAAGCAGGAACAAAGGGTATGATCAAAACAGACCTCTTTGGCAAACTATAAAAAATGGTACTTCAAAGGGAGATTTCAAAAATAGCTTTCAAGTGGTAGCAGGCAAGCAGGGAAAACTACAAATCATGCTGGAACCAACTATTTGAGCTATTTGAGAAATAAACATGCATAAGGGTTCAAGAGAATGATTAAAGACTCTAAAATGCCTCAGCAAAAGAAAACATAAAGCAGTGAAGGATAAAAAGTTCTAAGGTGCTTCCAGGAGTCATTTCTTAGCCTAAACTTTTCATCCAACTGTAGTAAGAATTTATGAAACATAATGAAAACCGGAAAACAACAGACGGTTCAGAGTACATCACCAACAACTAGGCTCAGGGATCCAATGATAGAGCCTTCTCAAGAAAAAGTGTGTCACAACATCATCAAGATTCCAAGACTTCAATTTCTTCTTCAACTTCAAACAGACTATGTATTATTTCAGAGAGTTCCAATATTATAGCTAGTGACCAACCAACCAACTTCTCATCTTCTTCAGAAGTATTTATAGAAGAAATGAGGAGGTGGAAGATTTCTAGGGTTCTAATATCATTAATTCCACAGTAAATGCAACTCCTAGCCCTGAAAACCATGCAAGGCCTAAGGCGGAATGCATTGAATTACAACTCTATTTTATTTACTCTGTTTTTGCTTTTTAGGCTTAGTGGGTAAAAAGATTGACTTTAAGGCACTTTGTTATCTTTACAATAACTTTACTGACAGTTTGGGATATTTTTTTTTCTTTGTAATAATTATTCAGCTGTCTTTGGCCTTAATGTTTCAGACTGGGATTTGATCTGGGTATTCCTTTAAGGCAGAGAGGCTATAGGTGGCAATTTTGGTAGTTGGGGATTCAATTAGCCCCTGTGATGTGGCATCCGAGGTATTTTGGATATTTTTCTTCGTTCTTTGGATTAGGCCTTTCATATTCAATTTGTACCTTGATCCTTTCAAGCTTTGATTAACATCTTTAAACCTTTGATTATGCTCTGATATTCATCTTTGACACTGATATTCCTTCATTAATTGATGCTGACTGTGTTTGCTATTTGCAGGTGTGAAGAGGGATTGGTAAATAGTCAATAATCATGACTTATTGACTTAAAACCTTGGAAATTACCCCTGCCAATTTCGTTCTTGCATTGATCATGGTCTTGGATCGCCATCCTCGACCCCGTGTCATCTTTATTTGGTTGTGGGATATTCAAGCGCTCAAAACCCTGACATAGAACCTGCAAAACAAAAAACTATTACGAAAGCCTGTGTTGTTTGGGCTATGACTACTTTCATAGGCTCTGGGGTGGTGGATGAGTAGTGATAAGGTAGATGTCTGCAGCGGAGAGACGAAGAAACCATGGCAGAGGTTTTAGCAAGTTTAAATTTGAATATGGCGCGAAGAAATGGATTGTCGGTTTTTGGAAAACCATTAATGCTTTTCGCGTAGCGAAATGGGGGTAGGCGGTTTTTGTGTTTGGAACGCGATTCCATAGAGCAATCGACATGTGGCTTTTGAAAACCACTTTTATCGTGCGGAATTAGCACACTGGGAAGGAGGGGTGAAAATCACGCGATATCGCGCACTGGCCGTCAGATCTGGGGTCACAGATCATATGGTGGAGGAGAAGTGCGATGGATGAAGAGTTGCATGGGCGGATGAAGCAATGGGCCCGGCGATGATGGGTTTTTCTTTGTCGTGGAGTGAACGGCGGGGTCAAAGGGCTATGTGATGCGATAGTCGTAGATCTTCTCAGATCAACGGCCAGAATTACATCACATGGTCGGGGGTAAAGGAAAAAAACCAAGGGAATTTTTTTTTGCAATTGTGATGGCGGGGGCGAATCATAAGGCAAAGACATGGTTCTGTGGAAAAATGGAAGGACCAAAGGTGGAAGAAAGGCGCTTATCACATCGGAAGTTTAGAAGAGTAAACGAACGGCTAGGGAAAGAAACTCTGATTGCGATGAGTGATGGGACCTAGCGCCTGGTTCTAGGCGCCAGGTCATATGAGGTGGAGGGCTGAAAAATATAAGCCCTCGGGGGATTAATAACTTATAATGCAAAAGACTGTTTTTTAGGCCAAAAACAAGGATTTTTAAGGCCAAAACAGAGTTCTGATAGATGAAAATTGAGGGATTTAAACCAAATAAATGGGAGATATAAGGTTTAAAATAGGTTTTGGAAGAGTTAAAGAGTCAAATAAAGGTTTTATGGATAAAATGGAGAATGAAATGGAGAAGTGTAATGAGGGAAAATGGGGTTTCTCAAGTAGTCTTTCTCTTGGTAAATCAGTGGGTACTTTAGGGCTAATAGTGAAACAGCAGTGAAGATTAATTCAAAGGACAAAGAATCATCATAAGACTTCAACGATGATAGGTTTTCAAAGGAAACTATCTCTTAAAGGCTTGGAAAATAAGTTTATCCATGATTTGGTATAATAAAATTTATAGATGGCTAACAATGGCTCCACTTGGGGAGGAAAGCTAGCTCTCCAGGTGTCAAGAACCTCAGCTATTGATCTTTGGCTTTTTAGTAAACCAGTGCCTTCATCCATTGGGAAACAAATTTATTTTCCTTTAGCTGACCTTTCTTTGATTTGAAAATCTCTGCAACAATCTGAAACAATGGAATTCTATCAAAACAACATCTCTACCTACCCATTCCTAATGATCCTAACATTTTTTTCTTATTTCAGGGTGCATTTGGACTAGAAAACTCTCTTCATCAACATTTTATTCTTTTGAAAAATAGGAAACTAATCTGAGTCTAATCTTATTCCTCCATGAGTTCAGATTAAGTAGTTGAACTCATAATTTTCTCTACCTAACTACTATCTGTCAGGATTGGACTGTCTGACAGACCTTTATTCTCTAAATTCTAAAACAAAAAAATTAAAAGCAGCCAAGCTAGGATTAAGCAGTTTGACTTGCTGTAGATCTATGGCATAAAAACAAGCTGCACATAGATTTTTATCTGTAGAAAATTTAAAACAAAAGTGTGAAGGCTTAAGATCTGAAAATTAAAACATCCTTCATTATTCTTCAGCTCTAATTTGAATTTGTTTGAGTTGTGTTTTCTCTCTTATCTGGTTCAAGTTTTGAGCATATTGGAACCAGTTTGTTTTCTATCTTTGGCTCAAGATTTAGTCTAATTAGAGCCATTCTTCTTTTGATATTCATAGGTTCAGATATTGAATTTGTTTGAACCTTTGTTTCCTCCATCCTAATATACCTTACTGATAAGCTAAGATTGTGTTGTTTGGCTGATCTAATTCACTAACCTATCAGTAGTAAATTGAAAAGCTAATTAGTCATGATTAGGCTGTATGACTAACTAGAAGTGTGTTTTTAGGAGTGGCATTTGAGCTTGCACACTTTCAGACTTTGTCTCTCTTTTTGGTATGGGGCTGTACTTTTTTTGTTTTTATCTGCCCTCTTTTCTTTTCTATTGTTTTTGTATTTTTATTTTTCTAACTTTGAATGCAATGTTCAGACAATGATAATTTACAATGGAAAGTAAAAAGCTCTGAAACTCATGACTATTGACAGAAGTAATGCTTGAGCATCTTGCCATTGATCGAACCTCCATATAAGTCTTCTCCATTCAATTATTTCAGGAAAAATGCATTGTGAACCCTCTCAGTATGAATAATATAGGGTCCTTTCCACAGGTTCTCAAACTTGCCATGTTTTCCCTTCTCTTCCCTTCTTGAATCCCATTTAGTAACCACATTTCCAATTTGGAAATTATTTGCCTTAGTCCTTTTGTCAAATAGCTTCTTGATATTTTCTTGGACTAGTTGCGTTCTTTCATAAATTTCATCTTTGGACTGCTGTAAATGAATTGTTTGGTTGATTCTCCTCTGCATATCATTCTCCTCAGTTTGCACTTCTTGGAGGAGTTTCATGAATGGAACTCCTAATAAGGTTGGAAAGACTGTATCCATGCCATAAACCAGCTGATAGGGGGACATGTTTATTGACTTCTTAGTAGTTAATCTATCATCCCATAAGGCATGAACCAACTTACTGTGCCATGATTTCTGATTATGCTCCATCAAATTTTTGATGATATTGATGAGGCTCTTGTTGGAGGATTTAGATAATCCATTTCCTTGGGGATAGTAGGTCGTAGAGTGGCCGAAGGTGATGTGGTATTTGTAGCATAAATAAACCATTCTCTTAGACTTGAAGGCAACAACATTATCTGTGATGATTTTTCTAGGACAACCAAACCTGGATAGGATATTTGTTTCCAGGAACTTGATAATGATAGAGTCAGTAGCATTCCTAGAGGGTATGGCTTCTATCCACTTGGTAAAATAATCAGTGGCAGTGAGGATCCACTTATACTGGGCTGATGAAGATGGGTAAATTTCCCCAATGAAGTCCAAGCCCCATTGTTGGAAGGGTGCGTCAACACTGATAGGATGTAAAGGTAAGGGGAGGAGTTTTCTTCTGCCATCAAAAATTTGACACTTATGGCAAGACATGACTAATTTTTGAGTATCTGGGAAAAGGGTGGGCCAATAATAACTAGATCTGAGGACATTATTTGCTGTGGTATTCCATAAAAGATGTCCTCCAAATTCTCCTTCATGCAGCTCGTGCATGATTTTTCCTGCATCATCCTCAAGTAAACATTTAAGCAAAATTACAACAACATTCTTCCAATACAATACCCCATCTAATATGCAATAATTTAAAGCCTTCTGTTTCAAAAATATAGCTTTAGTTTTAGACAAAGAAGGAGGGCCATTTAAATATAAAATCACATAAATGATGTTAGCATACCAAGGTGAATTAAAAAATGTTTCTTCAATGAAAGGAGCAGTGAATTCTTCTATTTCTTCCAACACATCCACCATATTCATATCTAGTGCTTGGAAGTTTGACTCAGCCGTGAGTTTTGCTAATCCCTGCCCTTTGATTAGTTTGGTGGGCCTGATTTCTAAGTCATATTCAAGAATATTAGCAATCCATATTCCCCTTTTACCATCAGGGTCTTGACTTATAATATCCTTGACAACAGTATGTGGTAGAAAAGTAATGATGTGAGAGTGTAAAATGTAGACTCTAAAGTCTTTTAATGCTTTCACCAATGCTAAGGCTTGTTTCTACATGATGTTATATTTGAGAGGAGAATCTCTTAAGGCCCTACTAAAAAAGGATATTGGTTGTTCCTGCCCCAAGTCATTCTTTTGAAGTAATGTTGTAGCTATTGTATGTTCAGATGCAAAAGAAAATATATAAAAGTCTTTGGTGAAATCTAGACTAATCAAGACTGGTGTTTGAGTGAGAGCTTGTTTAACCAGTTCAAATGATTGTTTAACTTGTGTAGTCCATTTCACACCTACCTCTTTATTAAGCATGTTTTTAATGTTTCTTAATAGCTCAGCAAGGTTGGGGATAAACCTCCTCAAAAAATTAATCTTTCCAATGAAAGATTGTAATTCTTTGAGGCTTCTTGGATGGCTAATTTTCAATATGCCATCAATCCTTTTAGGGTCTACTCTGATTCCCTCTTTTGAAATTATGTGACCAAGAAGCTTGCCTTCTTGGAGACCAAAGAGTGTCTTCTTGGGATTCAAAGATAAGCCGAATTTCCTACATTTCTCAAAAAAGTTTCTTAAATGAATCAAGTGTTCTTCATCAATTTTATAGAAAACAGTTATGTCATCAAGGTAAATGATTATAAAATAGCCAATATCTTCTGAGAAGGCTATGTCCATGGCCCTTTCGAAGGTGGCCCCTGCATTCATCAAGCCAAATGGAATTTTGACATACATAAAGGTGCCCCAAGGTGTAGTAAAAGCAGTTTTGTGTTGATCACTTGGGAGCACTAACACCTGATTGTACCCTGAGAACCCATCCAACAGTGATATTATTTTTGACCCAACTACCCTTTGAAGTATATGGTCCATGTTTGGCAAGGGGTAGTTGTCTTCCTAACAGAAACTAGGTTTGACACCCATTATGAATATCTGAGGGATACTATAATCCTAGCATCATACATTTTCTCAATTTCTTTCTTAATTAAAGGCAATAAAATAGGGTTTATCCTTCTTAGTTTTTGTTTGAAAGGTTTCTGATTTTCCTTAAGAGGAATTTTGTGTTGAATGATGCTAGTGTCATAAGATTTCAGATCTTTGTATCCCCAAGCAAACACGTCTCTAAATTCTTTGGACAGCTCTATGTATTGCAATTTTATGTGAGCTAGGAGAGTGTTGGATAGTTTTATCATCTTGGGTTCTGCTAGGCTGCCTTTGTTATGCTCTTCTACATTTGTTTCCATAGGCTCCATTATTGGTTCTTTGGCTACATCATTAAAGTCAAAAAGGTGTTCTAAAGGTGTGAGACTTCTTGGAATTGTATCATTATTGCATTGTAAAACTTCCAAGTCTTTCTAGTCTGTGTTGTGAATTATTTTTGCTTCAAAAATATTTTCACAATGATTTATATCAGTAGAATATGTCATTTCTGATTCTGGGATTTGTTCATTATCCAAACAGTTTTCTTCATGGCTGGTTTCTAATGTTGGTATGGCAAAATCATTTTCTGATTTTAAGAAATCATCTATGTGTTTGTCAGTGTCAAACACTTGCCAGTGATCCTCATTGTCAGGCACTACAGGCCTGTTTTTTACCTTTATGTTAAGATGTTCATTTATCTGAGGTACTTGGCAATTGCTAGAAGTGAAGGCAAGTTCATTTGCGAGATGATTTTGTGCTCTTGGAATGAAAATGAGTTCATATTTTTCAAAGGTCCTTAGGAGATCAAGGGTAGCATTTCTATATTCTCTAAGTCTTGGGTTCTTGGCTGAATATTCCCCTTTAATTTGTCTTATGATAAGTTCAGAGTCTCCTAAGACTGATATTTTCTAGGCTTCTAATTTTTTAAGCAACTGTAAGCCAAGGACAAGGGCTTCATATTTAGCAATATTTTTGGTGCATGGAAAATCTAGTTTATATGAATAACCCTGATTTGTATTTTGAATCCATACACCTACCCCTGCACTTGTTTTATTACAAGACCCATCAAAGTTTATTGTCCAAATTATTTCTACCTCATTTTCATTTTCTTGTTGTTGTTGATTGTTAATGTTTTGTATTTGATTTGAGGGAAGTTTTGAGTGTTCTAGTAAACTGATTTCCTCTTTGTTTTCCTTTTCTTGTTGAGTGATTTGATATTCATTGTACAAGATAAAGGATTATAAACTTGATTGAATGGAATAGATTGGATAATTGTTTGGTTTGTATATATTTCTCACCATGTATTTCATGTGGGATTCCCTGTTTCTAGTTTGGTTAAACACTGGGATGGTGGTATAGGACATGTCCATTTGGAGGCTTCCTTGTAGCTTGGCTCCCCATGATCTAGATAGAAGAATTCCAAATTTTGGGGGAATGTCAGCTACCACAATTTCCATCACTAGACTCTTAGCAGGGATTTGAGATAAGTTAACACATAAATCTTTGATTAAACCCAAACATTTGACTCTGCTTGAATCAAAGGAATAAAGATCTTTGTATGGTTTAGTGATTTCTAAGCCTAAGCTTTCCATTACTACTCTAGGCATAATATTATGTGAAGCTCCAGAGTCTAACATGGAATTGTGTAATATTCTATCATGTATATTCAAACTGACATAGAAGGGAGGAACAACTCCTTCTTGGTATTGTCCTTCAACTTCAGGACCAAACAACAACTCTGGTTTATCATCTGTCAAGTTCAATGTATCAGTGTCACTGCCCATATTCAAAGCTTTCAAAACTTGTTTTTTATATACATCTTGAGTTACTAGTTCAGCTAGGCGTATAGTAATTTTTATCTTTGCAATCTATCCTTCAAGGCTGAAAGGAACTATTGTTTTTGTCATATTTACATCTGTTTTTTCAATTGAATTCCTTTCAGCAATTTTGATTTGGTGAAATTTGTTTGGACTGTTATTAGGGAAATTTTTGCTAGGGCTAATAGCTGAGGTGCTAGGGAAACTTTGTTCAACATTTGGCTGGCTGGTTTTCTCTTTATTTGAATATGTTTTCTTAGCCAAAATGTTAGGTTTCTCTGCTGTTTTCTTAGGCTGATTTTCTGCATTTTTTCCTAACAACAGTGCTAGTGTTTTTATCATTTGAATTATTTAGGTTCCCTTTGCTTCTTAGATCATACTGTTTATGTACCTCCATGATTGCGTTCTGAAACCCCAATCTATAATCTTCAGAATCCTCATAATTGTATTCATTTTGTTCTGAAGAGAAGAATCCATGTTCTTCTTCAGTGAGAAAAACATATGTCTCACTGTCAGATCCTATCAAGTTTACATGATCTTCTTCCAACCTTTCAACTTCCCTTTCTTCTTCTTGATCAACATAGTTTTGTTGAAAGGGAGGCCTAATCTGTTGGTCATTATCCCTTTGCCTATCTTAATTAGGGTCTCTTCTAAGATTTTGGTTTCTATTTCTATTTTTGTTTTCTTTAGGAGGCACCCTCTCATTCATATTTATCCTTTCAAGCATCCTCCCATTACTTTTACTAAGTTATCAATTCTACTATCTGATGCTGAAGTTGATGGCATTATATCATCCTTGTATGTAACTCTTTTTTCCGCTCTCAACCTAGCTCTTTTCTCAATCAGATTTTCCTCCACACTCATGGTTCCCCTCCGCATATCTTCTAAGGTTGAGGGATCTCTTTCTCTTAGCCGGTAGGCCATTTCAGGGTCAAAGCCTTCTGGGAATTTAGCCAAGGCTAAGCCTAGTGGAGGTTTCATGTCTGGAGGAAGTGCATTATACACACTATTGACTCTAGTGCAGTAATCATGGACACTTTCCCCGATATTCCTTTTGAGATTAGTATAGTATGAAAGGATTTGAAGAGGGTTTTTTCTAATTTCCCATTTGTTTATGAAAGCTTGATATAGAGAAGGGAGATTATTTATGCTGTGAGGAGCTAAGTTTTTAAACCATTTCTTGACTTCTCCTCCTAAAATTTAAGAAAAAATTCTCATCTTAATGGTCTCATCATCTATCTCCATGTAATAAAATGCATCATTCATTTTGTCTACATGCTGCTAGGTAGTAGTAGGTTTATTTGCAGTGAAATGGGGAATTTTAGATTGATAGTCATTTGGTAAGGGAACCATAGGCTGTGCTAACACTAGTGGAGCATACCATGCTGCCAAGGCTGGAAGGAAAGGTGCGTTTACAAGGGGTGGATTGACAAGAGGGAAAGTGGGTTGATATGGGGTGTTTTTAACAGTGGTAGTATGGATTGGAGTGGAAGAAACACTTGGGCCAGCCAACTGGTTTTGAGCAGATTTGTTATGGAAGAGGCTAAAGTGGTGAAGAAGTTGGGAATCAGGAGGAGTAGAAGGTCAGGCTTCTCTACTAAACCTCTAATGCAAACCTTTAGTTTCAAGATCAGCTTGGTTTAAATCACTTTGAGACCTGGTTCTGAAGATGTTCTTTGTTTGATGTAAGTCAAAGTGTGAATCCTCCAAGACAACAAGGTTTTCAAGGGTAGATTTTGTTCTTGGGATGTTCCTATTAGTAGCTGATTTTCCAGACTTAGAAGTCTGCCACAAATTTTTCTCTGGATTGTCAACTATTGTAGGAGGATTAGGGTTTGGATGAGATCTAGTGTTGATCCTACATGAAGCTAGACTTGTTTTTCAAAAATGGGAGAGGCTGAAGTTTTTAGGGATTGTTTTGAAAGTTTTTCCTCTCACAATGAATATTCTAGTATGAGACTAGGCTTCTAAACTTCCTCAAGGCTGGTTAACACAGTCCTAAAGAGATCTGGAGACCTAGATGGGAAATAGGCCTACTTGGGCTACTATAGTCGCTAGGATGAAAATTTTTATCTTTTTATGAAGGTAAAATGATTTATGGTTCCACCACCATGTTTATTACGAAGCCAATATGAAATATTTTTGAACTTTTATATTTATGTGGTTATGAGAGTGCCCTAAATCTGATTCAACACTTAGCTAAGGTGTTTAAAACAAACAGAGTTTACTCTATGGCTTGGTAACTAATTTCTTCAAGGTTTGATAAGGCTCTATGAGAATCCTAAGGGTTACTTAGTTTGTCACTGATTCAAATAAGTCCTATCATGATCACCATTTTCTTTGGTAGTGCTTGAAGATAGCTACTTATACTACACTGAACAGTGAGTGTTTTGTTTTAAGGATTTCACTCAGGGTCCCACCGTGATCGCCATTATGTTGGGGTCCTGTGTTTTGATAGATTGGCCAACCAAAAGACAAGGCAACATCAAAACCAATCTTTAGAGTTCTAGGATCTAGTCCTCCTGTTCTCAGAGAGGGATCTCTCAAATTGTTAGCAAAGATATGTCTTGTTTGCTTTTAAGTATTGATTTTAGACTAGTTATTAAGTGCAAGTGTTTGTTTGATTTGTTTGTTTGGTTGAATTGGTAAAGCTGAACATGAAAGGTCTAGGTAGTATAGATAGAAAGAAGAAGTATCAGGTTCATTGGGCAATGGAGTCAAGAAGAGGTTTATGACAAACTCATCAATGGATATGGGATATCAAAGGGAAAATTTAACTTGGCCACAGGATCCTTTAGTTTTGTGAGTGAGATGGACATTAATGATTTGAAAAGAGAGTTTGAATTCTCAACAAAGGGAACTTGAAAACATAATTTGAAAATAAAGAGGCATTTGATAGACAGGGCTAACCATGAATTCTACAAACCACACTTTAAGAAAATAACGACTTCAAGACAAATTTTAAAATGAAATCTAAGATTCAGGAGCACATCCTATTTCCTCAAAGATTTCATTTCAAATGAATTAGAAAAAATGAAAGATTCATTAATAACTGCAATCATAGAAGAGGGAATGCCTAAAAATCCATGACTACAACTATAAATCTTTAAAACAACTATTTAAGCAGGAACAAAGGGTATGATAAAAACAGACCTCTTTGGCAAACTATAAACAATGGTACTTCAAAGGGAGACTTCAAAAACAACTTCCAAGTGGCAGCAGGCAAGCAGGGAAAACCACAAATCATGCTGGAACCAACTATTTGAGCTATTTGAGAAATAAACAAGCATAAGGGTTAAAGAGAATGATTAAAGACTCTAAAATGCCTCAGCAAAAGAAAACATAAAGCAGTGAAGGATAAATAGGTCTAAGGTGCTTCCAGGAGTCATTTCTTAGCCTAAAATTTTCATCCTACTCTAGTAAGAATTTATGAAACATAATGAAAACAGGAAAAAAAATAGACGGTTTAGAATACATCACCAACAGCCAGGCTCATGGATCCAATGATAGAGCCTTCTCAAGAACAAGTGTGTCACAACATCATCAAGATTCCAAGACTCCAATTTTTTCTTCAACTTCAAACAAACTATGTATTATTTTAGAGAGTTCCAATATTACAGATAGTGACCAACCAACCAACTTCTCATCTTCTTCAGAAGTATTTATAGAATAAATGAGGAGGTGGAAGAGTTATAGGGTTCTAATATCATTAATTCCATACTAAATGCAACTCCTAGCCTTGAAAACCATGCAAGGCCTAAGGCAGGAATGCATTGAATTACAACTTTGTTTTATTTACTCTGTTTCTGCTTTTTAGGCTTAGTGGGTAAAAAGATTTACTTTAAGGCACTTTGTTATCTTTACAATAACTTTACTGACAGTTTGGGATATTTGTTTTGCTTTGTAATAAATATTCAGCTGTCTTTGGCCTTAATCTTTCGAACTGAGATTTTATCTGGGTATTCCTTTTAGGTAGAGAAGCTGTAGGTGGAAATTTTGGTAGCTGGGGATTCAATTAGCCCCTGTGATGTGGCATCTGAGGTCTTCTAGATATTTTTCTTCATTCTGTGGATTTGGCCTTTGATATTCAATTTGTGCCTTGATCCTTTCAAGCTTTGATTAACATCTTTAAACCTTTGATTATGATATGATCTTCACCTTTGAAACTGATATTCCTTCATTAGTTGATGTTGATTGTGTTTGTTGTTTGCAGGCGCATAGAGGGTTTGGTAAATAGTCAATAATCATGACTTATTGACTTAAAACCTTGGAAATTACCCCTGATGATTTCCTTCTTGCATCGATCATGGTCTTGGATTTCCATCCTCGACCCTGTATCATCTTTATTGGGTCGTGGGATATTCAGGCGCTCAAAACCCTAACATAGAACCTGCAAAACAACAAACTGTTACGAAATCTTGCATTGTTTGGGCTGTGACTGCTTGCAGAGGCTCTGGGGTGGCGGAGGATCAGTGAGAAGGTAGATGTATGCAGAGGAGAGATGGAGAAACCATGGCGAAGGTTGTACTAGGTTCAAATTTGAATATGGCGCGAAGAAATGGATTGTCAGTTTTGGGAAAACCATTAATGGTTTTCGCGCAGCGAAATGGGGTAGGTTGTTTTTTGCGTTTGGAATGTGATTCCATAGAGCGATTGACACGTGGATTTTGGAAACCACTTTTATCACGCGGAAGTAGCGCACTGGGAAGGATGGGTGAAAATCGTGCGATATCATGCACTGGCCATTGGATCTGGGGTCACAGATCATATGGTGGAGGAGAAGCACGATGGATGAAGAGTTGCATGGTCGGATGAAGCAGTGGGCCTAACGATGACGTGTTCTTCTTTGTCGCAGAGTGAACGGCGGGGTCGAAGGGCTATGTGATGCGATGGCCATAGATCTTCTCAGATCAACAGCCAGGATTACATCGCATGGTCGAGGGTAAAGGAAAAGAACCAAGGGAAATTTTTTTTGCGATTGCGGTGGTGGGGGAAAATCATAAGGAAAAGACATGGTTCTGTGGAAAAATGGAAGGACCGAAGGTGGAAGAAAGGCACTTATCGCATTGGAAGTTTAGAAGAGTAAAGGAACGTCTAGGGAAAGAAACTTCGATTGCGATGAGTGATGGGGCTTAGCACCTAGTTCTGGGCGCCAGGTCATATGAGGTGGAGGGCCGAAAAATATAAGCCCTCGGGGGCTTAATAACTTATAATGCAAAATACTTTTTTTTAGGCCAAAAACAAGGATTTTTAAGGCCAAAACATAGTTTCGATAGATGAAAATGGAGGGATTTAAAACAAATAAACGGGAGATATAAGGTTTAAAATGGGTTTTGGAAGAGTTAAAGAGTCAAATGAAGGTTTTATGGATAAAATGGAGAATGAAATGGAGAAGTGTAATGAGGGAAAATGGGGCTTCTCAAGCAGTCTTTCTGTTGGTAAATCAGCAAGTACTTTAGGGCTAATAGTGAAACAGCAGTGAAGATTAATTCAAAGGACAAAGAATCATCATAAGACTTCAAAGATTATAGGTTTTCAAAGGAAACTATCTCTTGAAGGCTTGAAAAATAAGTTTAGCCACCATTTGGTATAACAAAATTTATAGGTGGCTAACAGATCCAATTATGTTGGGCAGATGAGGTAGGATGGATTTCCCCAATGAAGTCTAGACCCCACTACTGAAAAGGAGCTTCAACAGTGATTGGTTGCAGAGGTAAGGGAAGCAGTTTTTTTTTTCCTTCAAAGATTTGGCATTTGTGACAGGCAATAATCATTTTGTGGATATCTTGAAAGAGGGTGGGCCAGTAGTAACCAACTCTAAGGATTTTGTTAGTAGTTGACTTCTAGTAGAGGTGGCCTCCACATTCTCCTTCATGAAAATCGTGCTTGATCTTATCTGCATCATTCTCGGGCAAACATTTAAGCAATAATACACTAGCATTTTTCCAATATAAACATTTATTTAAAATGCAGTAATTTACATCTTTCAACTTTAAGAATCTTGCCTTTGTTTTAGACAAACCAGGAGGGGTATTAAGATTGAGTAAAACATACAAAATATCAGCATACCAAGATGAATTCAAAAAATCATCTTCAATAAGTGGAGTTGTCAACTCCTCCTGTTCATATAATGCATTAAACATTTTTATATCAAGAGCTTGAAAGTTGGATTCAGCCATAAGTTTTTCTAGCCCTTGACCTTTTATGAGCTTAGTGGGCTTGATTTCTAAGTCATATTCTAAAATTACAACAATCCACTTCCCTCTTTTTCCATTTGGATCTTGGGTCAATATGTCTTTTACAACTAAATGAGGCACAAACGCTACAATGTGGGAATGTAAAATGTAAACTCTGATGTCCTTTAAGGTTTTTACCAGGGAAAAGGCTTGTGTTTCCATGATATTGTACTTCAGAGGTGCATCTATTAATGCCTTACTAAAAAATTCAATTGGTTGCTCTTATCCCTTCATGTTTTTCTGTAATAGGACAACAGCTACTGTGTTTTCTGATGCAAATGAAAAAAATGAAGAAATCCTTTGTAAAATCAGAACTGATAAGAAATGGTGTTTCAGTAAGTGCTTGTTTTACCAGCTCAAATGATTTCTTTGATTCTAAGGTCCATTTAACTCCTTCTTCTCTCTTAAGCATATTTGTCATGATTCTAAGGAGTTCAGCTAGATTGGGTATGAACCTTCTCAAGAAATTAATCTTCCCAATGAAAGATTGAAGTTCCTTGATGTTTCTAGGATGGTTGATTTCCAATATACCATTGATCCTCTTTGGGTCTATCCTTATTCCCTCTTCTAATATGATATGTCCAAGAAGTTTAACTTATTGGAAACCGAACAATGTTTTCTTTGGATTTAAGGACAACCCATATTTTTTGCATTTCTCAAAGACTTTTCTCAAGTGTATTAGGTGTTATTCATCTATTTTAGAATAGACAGTGATGTCATCTAAGTAAATCACTATGAAGTAACCTATTTCTTCTGAGAATGAGATATCCATGGCTCTCTGAAATGTGGCACCAGCATTCATTAAACCAAAGGGCATTTTCAAATACATGAAGTACCCCAAGGAGTAGAAAAGGCTATTTTAAGTTGATCATCAGGATGTATGAATATTTGATTGTAACCTGAGAAGCCATCTAGCAAAGAAATTCTTTTAGAACCAACTACCCTTTGTAAGATATGATCCATTTTGGGCAAGGGATAGTTTTCCTTTAATGAAGATTTGTTTAAGTTTCTAAATTCAATGCAAAGCCTTATTTCTCATGTTTTCTTCCTAACTGATACAAGATTAGACACCCACTCTGAGTATCTAACAGGGACAATAATTTCACCATCATACATTTTTCTAGTTTCTTTCTCTAATAGAGGTAATTGAACAGGGTTGATTCTGCGCAATTTTTGTTTAAAAGGCTTCTGGTTTTCTTTGAGGGGTATCTTATGCTGGATTATTTCTGTTTCATATGATTTCAGGTCTTCATAACTCCATGCAAATACATCAGAAAATTCTTTAAACAGCTCAATGTATTTCAGTTTAATGTGAGCTAGCAGTGTTTTAGACAGCTTGATCATTTTAGGCTTGTGTTCACTGCCTATGTTGCATTCTTCCACTTCAGCTTCAATAGGTTCTCGTTTTGGCTTTTTGGAAACATAATTCATGTCAAACAATTCTTATAATGGGATTAGTCCTTTTGGAAAGCTTTGATCTTTAGATTGCAGCACTTCTAAGTCCTCATTTTGTAAATCTGCGCTATTTTCGGTTTCATGTTTGGGTCTATTAGTTAACAGATTTATTTCAGCAATCTCGAGAGACTTTTATTCTTCAAAAAGTGGGTTTGATATTTTCGGTTGTATGTTTGGGTCTATTAGTTAACAGATTTATTTCAGCAATCTCGGGAGACTTTTATTCTTCAAAAAGTGGGTTTTCTTCAGTAGTACAGTCTTATTCATACTCTAAATCTGATTTTTTCACTTCAAATTCATTTCTGGACTGTAGGAAGTCTTCTATTTGTTTATCTCCTTCAAACACTTGTCAGTATTTTTCATTATTCGGGACAGCTGGTCTATATTTGACTTGGATGGTGTATTGTTTGCTTTCATAAGGTCTTATATAAGTATTAGCAGCAAAGGATAATCCATTGGCAAGAGTGTTCTGGTTCCTTGGGACAAAGGTAAGTTGGAATTCAACAATTTTTTTTAACAAGTCCATGGCATCATCTCTATAGGCTCTAATTCTAGGATGTTTAGCAGTGTATTCCTCATTTACTTGCCTAATTATCAACTCTGAATCCCCATGAACTATTATTCTTTTGGCTCCTAATTTTTTCAATAAATTCGGACCTAAAAGGAGAGCTTCATACTCTGCTATGTTATTTGTGCATTGGAAGTTTAATCTATAGGAATGACCCTCAGCATGATTGTTTTCAGTGTTGTGCACCCATATGCCTGCTCCTGCACCAGTTTTAGAGAAAGACCCATCAAAACTCATACTCCAAAGAGGACTGTTTTCAGATTTTTCATTTATATCATTGCTTTCTTCTCTGTTTTTTTCACCACTATTCTTTGTGTGAGGGCCTGCACTATGTTTTTCTTTGAATTGTTCCTCAAGATGTTCAATTTTTGGAAGATTTATTCTTTGAGTTCCTTGGTTGGTACTATGTTCATGGTTGTTTTGATGTTTTATACCTGTGATCTGTTTGCTGTAATTTTCTGAATTAGCAAACTGATTTTTAATTTTCTCCTTGTTTTCCTCTTCTTCTATGGCTACCACTCTGTTTAGATGTGGAGTGAACACTAAATTGGTTGGTGTTTCATTGAATAACTCTTGCTCATTATGAATCTCATCATTATAAAGAATGAATGAGTCAATGTCAGTGTGTATAGAATAGAGAGGAGATTTTTCTGGTCTTTCTTGACTACTCACCATGTATTTCATGTGTGTTTCCCTATAGAGTCTTCTAGGTTGACTGAAGACAGGAATGGTGGCATAAGTCATATCCATCTGCATAGTACCTTGCAACTTAGCACCCCATGATCTTGAAAGAAGCATGCCATATTTGTGGATATATCAACCACTACCATTTCCATCACTAGGCTTTTGGCCGGGATTTGACCTAAGTTAACACATAGATCTTTTATTAGGCCTAGGCATTTCACTCTACTTGAATCAAAGGAATATAAATCTTTGTATGGTCTGGTCACATCTAAGCTAATATTTCCATTATTACCTTGGGCATGAGGTTATGTGATGCTCTTGAATCAAGCATGGCATTGTGCAACATCTTATCATGGATATTCAAACTGATGTAGAATGGAGGGGTAGTTCCTTCTTGAAATTTTCATTCAATCTTTGGTCCAAATAGGAGCTCTGATGTATCATAATTTAGGTTAACAATATCACGAACATCTTCTATGTTCAAGGCTTTCAAAACTTGACATCTATATACATTTTCAGTGAATAATTCAGTGAGAGGGATAGAGATTTTGATTTTAGCAATTTCATTCTCTAGGCTAAAGGGAATCTGGTTTTTTGAAATGTTTGATTCAGCCTTGTTAGTCACTCCTTTATCGGCAAATTTAGCTTGTCGATTTCTACTACTTACATCAGTTAAAATGGTTTTTTCAGGGGCATTAGCTAAAATGCTAGTGTTGCTAGGGTCACCACTCTGTTTTTCATTGATTTGGGTGTTTCTTCCCTTGTTTGGATCAGAACTTTCAGCCACTATTTTATGGTTTTCTGTTGTCTTTTTGAAAGTATTTACAGGGCTGTTTTTGGCAGAATTAACAGAGGTTTTCTTTTTGGGAGTTTCTGGGTTCTTTTTACTTCTTAAGTCATATTTTTTGGGCACTCCTATGATGGCATTTTCAAAATCTTGTTCACAGTATTCAGTTTCTAGTCTTCTATCATCTTAGGGTGTATACAGGCCTTGTTTTCTTTCATGGAGGAAATCAGAATCCTCATTGCTTACTCCCAACATGTTTATGTTATCATCCTCTGTTTTTTCATTTGTTTCTCCATCCTCATTAACATAATTTTCTTGAAAAGGAGGTCTAATTTGTTGATCAACATCTCCTTGTCTGTTTTGAGGTTGATTCCTCCTAAAGTTCTAATTTTGGTTCTGGGATTGGTTTCTATTTTGAGGAGCTGATTTATTTTCTCTAGATTGTGCTCTCTCATAAATGTTCATCCTCTTCATCATCTCCATCATCCTTTCCATTTTTGAGCTAGATGTGGAAGGCGTAGCTTCATCCCTATATGATACCTTCTTCTTAGTCTTCATTCTAGCTCTCTTCTCAATCATATTTTCTTCCATACTAAGAGCTCCCTTCTGCATGTCTTCTAAAGTTAGGGGATCCCTTTCTCTCAGCTGATAGGCCATTTCAGGATCAAATCCTTTAGGGAATTTGGCCAAAGCTGAGCCTTGTGGATGTTTCAAATCTGGGGGTAGTGCAATATAAACACTATTAAATCTAGTGAAATAATTTCGAACACTTTCCCCGGTGTTTCTCTTGAGGTTGTTGTAATCTGAAAGTATTTGGAGATGGTTATTCCTAATTTCACATTTTTTTTTGAATGTTTGATGTAAAGAAGGGAGATCATTTATACTATTAGGAGTTAAACCCTTAAACCATTTCTTAGCCTCCCCTCCTTAACTTTGGGCAAAGATTCTCATCTTAATGGTCTCATCTTCTATTTCCATATAATCAAAGGCATCGTTCACCTTGTATATGTGTTATTGAGTAGTAGTGGTTTCATTTCCGATGAAATGGGGAATTTTGGACTGATAGTCCTGTGGCAAATTGACTAAAGGTAAAGGAAGGACTAGAGGGGCATACCATGTTGCCATGATATGAAGTTGTGGGATAAATGGGGGGTTTACAAGTGGAGGGTTTATGAAAGGAGGGGGAGGATGGAATGGAGTAGTTTGAATAGTGGGTGTATAAATAACAGAAGTACTTGGACCAGCAAGAGATTGTTGAGCAGATCTAGGATGAGAGAAACCAAAGTTATGAATGAAATGAAAATAAGGTGGGGTGGTTTCTCTGCTATCAGTATGTTCACCACTATGTTGGGGTGAGTGTGGAGGCTCAAAGTCTATTTGATCTATATCACTAAGTGACTTAGTTTTGGATGGGTTTCTTATGGATGGTAAGTCAACTTGTGTATTTTGCAGAGCTGAGAGATTTTCAGGGACAGAATTAGCTCTATGAATTGGTCTGACAACCGTGGAAGTCTTGGATTTAAGAGATTTCCTAAGGATACTTTCTGGATTATCAACTATCTCAGGAGGATTTGGGTCTAGATAGGCTCTAGTATAAATTCTTCTAGAAGCCACTATGTGGCTTTTTTAGACCTAATGATGAAAAATGTTCAGCCAAGTATGACAGTATTTTAAAGGCCAACTAATCTTTTTCAAAGAAAATTCAATCCTGAACGTCTTCTTAATTGGGTTTGAATGATTTTTGAAGGATAAAATAATTTCCCAGTGGAGTCTTAGGAAAAACCAGTGGGGTTAGTAGGCCTACTGAGTACTAATGGAGTTGCCAGGTGAAGGATTTTTACTTGTTTCCAAGGTTTGGTTGTTGTTCACCATCAAAAATCAATAATAAATAGTCTAGGTAACACTTGTCTCATTTAGAAATAGGGGTTCGTTGAGTTGTGAAGTTATCTATTACTCAATATTCTTCCCCATTATGGTTTCCACTATGTTAGGGCTCCCGTAGTTTGCAATATTGGCAAGAACAAACGCTGCAGGGCCTACATCAGAACCAATTTGGAATCCTAGGATCTAGCCCTCTTGGATTCAGAGAGGGATCTCTCCATATAAGTGTTTTCAAAAGATATTTCTTTATAATTAGTTTATGATATGATATTAGGCTAGTTATGAAGCACAAGGGATTTGTTTTGGTTTTGGTTTGGGTAGAATATCATAAAAATGAAGGAAGCCTTTTGAAAGGTAAAGGTGTGAATAAATTGAAAGAATGGTTCGGATGGTAGGATAGGTAAGAAAGAGTATCACTCCATTGGGCTATGGAGTCACAAAAGGATTTAATTGCACAAAAAGTTTCAAGAGTGGTCCATGGGGCAAGTCATCTATATCAAAGGATCTCTTAGATTGATTTTGTGGTATGGAACATTAAAAGTGTTGTGAAAGAGGAAAAACTAAAAACCATTTAAGAATCTATTAACTTCACTGAACAAGAAAATTCTTTCAAAGTAAATGTTTGAAGCGGGCCAAAGGACAGGGCAAACCATAGACCTCTTTGGGAAAATTTTTACTAAAGCACACTTTTCAGACAACAATCTAACAATCTAATAGATTACCTTCAGAAAGGAGAAAACATATAAGATAAACAATAGAATAGCCTAAGATCAAGTAAGAACTTTGAATCTATCCTGATTTTGGCATACTCTTAAGGGAAACTTTGAAAATAGTTGTTTAAGACCAAACAAGGGACAGGGCTAACCATAAACTTCCTTTATTAGGACTCTACTTAGCATGTAGTGAAAATATCATTCAAGAACAACATCTCAAGTTTTACTCAGCAAGACATGGGCTCACCAACATTCCTTAACTGGTTATACTCTATTGAAATCATTCCCAAAGAAAAAAATAGAAGAAAACATAAAGATAAAGCTTATCAGTGAGATTTAGGGTACTTTGCAGTAAATCCTAATCTAAATTTACTGTTCTTTATCAGAGAAAGTGGAAAGTATGAAAAATAAGAGAGAAAAAACAATTACAGTAAGAAAAAAATCACCATTGACATAGACCAGGATCCCATAAATCATCTTGTATATTTGATGTTCAAACCAGTTACAATCTTCGAGTCGAGTAGGTATTTACAGCTTCAAACTTCTCTTCTCAGCCTATCTTTCTTTAATTACTAACAGAGCTTCAGTAGCCTCAACAACTATTTACATTCAATAAGTATTCAACCAACAACAATACTAGGCTCCTCATATGATATATATAGGTAAATTGAAGAGGTGGAGTGAAAAGAAGGTTTAATTATTCAATTAATACAGAGTAAATGCTTCTCGCCCTTTGGGAGGCCTAATGGAGAAGATATCTAATGTCTTAACTCTGTTAATTGACTTTTACATTAACTTTCATCTACTTCAGTCACTTTTGTTGAATTTTGAGGCTTTTGGTAGGCTGACAATTACTTCTTGAGCTGTCTTTGGAAATATCTCTAATTGTGCATTCAATTTGTATTCTTTTGAGGAAAATAAACTTGTAGGTGGCACTTTGATCTCTAGAGGAGTAACTGGTTCAGTGATTTGGCATTTGAAGCATTCTTTTGGGTGACCTATCTGTATTTAATACTTTAAACTATGATTAGGCCTTTGATATGCATTAGGCCTCCTTTAATCATCTTTCAGGCTTTTTGTCCTTTACTGACTTTTTTTTAACTTTTTTTCACATTCTCTGTCTTTATCCTTAATCACGTTTTTAACCTTTATCCTTTGATTTAGATTTTAATCCTTTGTCTCTAATCTTCCTTTGATTGTCTGTATGTAGGGTTCCTCTACGTGCTGGAGGTTTTGCTGTGTAACGAATGTCAATGAAACACTTATTAAACCTTGAAATTCAACTCTTTTTGTCCCTTTTCTTTACTTCTGGGCCTTTTTGGATTGTCATCCAAGGCCATATTGCTGTAACTTGACTGTGGGATAGCTTATATAGCTTATCCGCCATTAAACCTGCAAAAAACCATCAAAATATTATAAAAACCTGCGCAATGTGGATTAACTGCTTCATAGGGCTTGGCGAAGGGAAAAAGGGCAGTGCAGAGGAAAGGGAGCATGCGGAAGGGGATTCCATGGTCGAAACCATAAGAAACAAGGCTCAAATCTGCTTGTGGCGTGAAAATATGGATAGGTGGTTTTGCAGAAAACTGGAGGTGGTTTTTGCACAGAGATTAGGCGGTAAGTGGTAATAAGCGGGGGGAACATGATACATGTTAATGGTCTACACGTATGCTCTTGAAAACCACCAATTTCGCACTTGAGATGCACATTCGGGAGGTTTGGAGAAATGGAGCGTGAAATGATGCAACAGCCCTTAGATCTTCAGGCCAAAGATCTAAGGTTGTGGATGAGCACGAAGGGAGATAAGATGGGCGGAGGAAACATATGAGAGAAGGGAGTGCCCACCTTTGACTTTTTTGGAGTTTGAGTCTTTATACAAAGGTTTTGAGGTATTTTAAGATACAAAGGATGGAAGGGTTTTTACATGGGAAAAGGGGTTTATAAGAGTGGCGGAGGAAGTGGTCCTGTGGGGGTTAGAGAGGACTAGGATCAAAAATTAAAGGGGCAGAAGCTTGAGTGAAGAGTTAATGGCCATCGGATAATGGAGAATATCTATGGTTGAGATCAACTGCGGGGGAAAAAGGCTACGGAAGGATATCATTGGCGGGGTGCCCCCATAGTGAATAGGGAAATACTGGCCGTCAGATTGGAAGAAGATCGACGGTGGAGATTGTTAGCCCACTATAAATTTCTTGACAAGCAAGCAGGGGGCTAAATTTTTTTTTGGAGCCTTCAAGGAATGAATTTTTCCTTAAAAACACATCATTCTTGGAAGCCCCCTCTTACCCTCTGCCCTTTGGTAAAATTCCACTGTTGTTTCTAAGTCAAAAAGCCTCACTGATTATAAATAATTTTTTTCAAGGAGGCCTTCATTTGTCCTTGTACCCCTGCGGAATGTCCCATTTTAACCCTTTTTCCCCTTTGACAAAGTCCCCCTTTTTACCCCAGAAAGCCCTCCCAAAATCCCCTAAATCACCCATTTCCCCTTTAAATCCTACACACACCCCTTGTTTGGTCTAATTCCCCCAATTTTCCTCTATCGTTACCCCTTTCTGGCCTCAAAATCACATTAAAATGGGCCAAAAAACCCACATTCTACACATTTCAGAATTAGCCCCTCTCGTGTCAGCCCCATAAACCGTTTCCTCACGTGACCCGGGTGCTAGAACTAAGCGCTAGCTCAGAAAGTGCTTATTGCATTTGGATATCAGGAGCGCTACCAACCGTCGATCTGTACAGATCGGATAGTCTTCGCAAACTCCATAGCATCCGTGGCCCCCCCCGTTCACCCCTTCGATCGCATATCCACCGTCGATCTGATCAGCAGATCGACGGTCCATTTTTCACCCGCCCCGGTGGTCCCCGCGCCAAAGCACTGTTCAAAACCACTGGTTTCCATCGCACTACTTTTGGAGAGCGGGTTGTATTTTTCGTTTCGGAGCGATGCCATTCACCGCATGACGCATGGCTCCACGCACTATTGAAAATCCACCCCCCATCGCGCATTAACGTTCGACTGTGGACCCGGTGCAATATGTGCGTACACCTTCCGATCTGAAGTTGTCCATCCAACAGTGCTCGCGCCACGAAGATGCTCGGGAGTTAATCCAAGGCAAAGGGACCCTTGGCCCACCATCCGTCACCCTCCAACGTGTTCTCAACTATTGATCTCCTCCTGAGATCGGACGGTCCGGTTTAAATGCATGCCCTGCCATTGACTGGGTCCCGCCACATCACCATTCCACATGTGTTCATATATTTTAATCGTATTTTCGTCCGGCACCTTTGTATTTCATTCAAAGGTAAAAATGTCAAATGTCTGCATTCAAATTATGTTGCACTCCGCCAACTTTCACTAGTCCATTTCTCCACTGTTCGCTGCATTTTCCACCACCATCCTGCACTGTTCCACCATTTCGCTGGGCTATACTGCCATTCTCATTGTCCCCACTACATCCACCCTCTCCATGCATGGTTTTCTTAACGTGTTTACGTGTTTTGCAGGGTTACAGGAAGGCAGAAAATCGCCATGGTTCAGAGACACTGTTGCAGTGACAAAAAACGAAGGGAAGACCATGTGCAAAGATCAAAATTATGAAGGAAGGCCTGGGAAGGTGTTATGACATGAATTTCATTAAAGGAGCAGGGTAAAACTCTGTAAAACCTTCCCAGAGCCATTAAAGTGCAGTTTTCGCAGACAGATACAGGAATGGAGTAGCAAAAGAGTATCAGTGAAAAATCAGAGAATTCAAGACCGGTAATCAAATTTTTTGAAGCCCGGAGTCAGTAATTTAAGGTAGGGTACCAGATCGAAGACCCCGTGGATCACTTCAGAAGATCCAATGCACAGAAAATCATATCATCAGGGTGTCTATATCAGGAGAATGTCTCCTCCCATGAAAGGACGAAGTGCCCATACGGTTTTCATGCTACTTCGTGTCCCTGAGGAAATTTCCACCCTGACAACAGTCCTATGATATCAAAATCATCTGTTACACGGTATGGAAGTTCCCAGAATAATTGTTCTACTTTTATTTAATTCACCAGAGTACCACAAGTATTGCAGAGGTGCTACAGTGAGTACATCAAAGACATACCTGGAGTCAATTGCAGCCTGACGAAGACCACTCTTTCATCCAAAGAGTACCAGAGATAAATGCCCAGAATTAAAACAGAATGGGGCCTCGGCCCTCTTCCTCTTCTAAGTTTTAATTCTGCATTTAGTTTTCATCTACCCCCTCTGTCTCTCATTCAGCTATAAAATTCATGAGGGAACTCATTGTAGAGGTTGTTGTTGATTGGATATCTGAGAATTGCAAGATGTTTCTTTTGAGACATATTCTCTGTGTAAAGTTGCAAGATAGGCTGAGGAAGATGTTCTCAGAATGAATATCAAGTTGTTGGTAATGTTGTACATGACTGGTCTTGCTCTTTAATATGACAAGCAAATTTCTTTGGATCCTGATTTAAAGAAACGGTGATGTTTTTCTATCTCTGTATTTGTTTTACCTTGTATTTCATTACATTTCATTTCTACTAGCTCGCATCAGAAATCTGGCATAGGATTTACCCTTGTTAGGTACCCTATGTTTCTACTCTCCTTGCCTTCAATTTTTTCTGTTGTATGTGTTATCTAAGGATTGTTTCAATCTAATTTAACCAGTGTAGTGGTCAAAACATATGCTGCTAGCTGATGTATGAATTAATGAAACTATTTTCAGATGTTCTTGTTAGGCTTTGATTAAATGAATTAGGATAATCGGAGTTTAGATCTTTGTTTCTGCCTCACTAGAGTCCTTTTCACTTGATTAAACATTTCTAAGTTCCCTTAAGCTGGATACCAAAGCATTGAGAGTTCAAAGTCTCTCTCTGATCTTAGGTTTCCACCTTTATGTTCTGAATCTTTAATGTTCCTTGTCTGAAGAGTTAACCTTTTAGGTTTTTGATCACAAGTTGTCCAATGGCATGCCCTGTCCCTGGATCTGATTTCTAAAAGGTCACCTTGGAGGATTCCTTGCTTTCACCCTCTCTCTTACCATTTCATGTCACACTATCATCTTTAAGATCCAATGCTTTAGATGACTAGCCCAACTAAAAGCCTGCATATTGAATAGCAAGTAAACCCTTTCCTGACTCCATTGCCCAATGGTCTTGACTGTTCACTGAATTATCTCTCCTTTGCCTAAAACCCTCTTTGCTCATCCTTGTCTTATATTGAACCCTTCTTTCCTGATTCCCAACAACCAAACCATAAATCAAACAAACAAACCCTGTGCCTATAACTAGCCTAATATTCAAACATAGAGCTTCAAAGACATAAAACCTTTGCTTATATAGAGAGATCCCTCTCTAGACCCAGGAGGGCTAGATCCTAAGGTCTGAAAGTGGTTATGATGTTGTCTCATCTTTTGGTCTTGCCAATCTGGCCAAAACATGGGAACCCCAACATAATGGCGACTCTGCTGGGGACGGAACTTGGAATTCCCTTAACTACTATATCCTCTTGTTGTGTCTCTCCCACACTCTTAGATAGAGTCTAGAAAGGGTTAGGTAGCCTCTATATCTCGCTCTCTTTCAGAGGTGAAATATCTAGTAAAAGCCCTCCCAGTCAATCTTTGGTTAGAGTTTGTTGTTTTTTCAGGATATCCTTGGAAAGGGATATCTCATAAGCACTGTGGTGGACAGTGTACCCCCCAGAAGTATCCTAAACCTTCCACCTAGCGACTCCATAGTTCTTTAAAGATCAAAGACTCCACTGGTGATCAGTAGGCCTGCTGATTATCTTGGTTCACATAAGACTCCACTAAGAGACCAACCTCCATAACAAAATTAGCCATAATAGAAGTAACAAGTAGGGTTAAGCTGCTTGGTTGGAAAACAACATTTTGGCTTCAAGAACTATTCACACAAGAGCTTACCCTAACCCGAAACCACCTGAAATAGTTGAAAAACTTGAGAGCACCCTCAAGAGATCTCCTACACCTAAAATATCAACTATTTCCAGTCACATCCATAGAGCTAACTCTGCACCGGAAGACCTTACAGCTCTATTAGTCCCACCTTTCGACCTAGACCTACCAAACAGATCACCAAGAACTAGGTCATTCAGTGTTCTAGACCAGCCAAACCTTGAGCTTTCTGGTTCACCACCTCATAGTGGTCAACACATTAGGGACAGAGAGACCCCTCCATCTACACCTCCTGATATTCACTTCATTCAAAACTTAGGGCTCTGCCACCCTAGATCTGCCCAACAGACTTCTACTGGTCCTAGTATCCCTGTCATCCAAATACCAGCTGCTCAAACCAACCCCTTACCTCCGCAAAACATCATCATGGCAACCTGGTATGCACCTCTAGTATTACCTTAGCCTCTAGTGCCCTTGCCCAATGATTATCAGTCAAAGATCCCACACTTCACTGCAAAAGAGTCTACCACAACCCAACACCATGTAGATAGGATGGAAGATTCTTTTGACTACATGGATATAGATGATGATATAGTCAAAATGAGAATATTTGCCCAGAGCTTAGGAGGTGATGTGAAGAAATGGTTCAAAAGCCTACCTCCTAATAGTATCCAAGACCTTCCTGCTTTATATCAAACTTTCATAAACAAATGGGAAGTTAAGGCCAACCCTCTCCAAATCCTAGCAGAATACAAGAATCTTAAGAGAAACGTAGGAGAGAGTGTCCATGACTACTCTACAAGGTTTAACAGTGTTTACAACGCTCTTCCTCCACACATGAAACATCCCCAAGGTTTTGCCCTAGTGAAATAGCCTGAAGCCTTTGATGCTAACATGGCCTACCAGCTTAGGGAGAGCGATTACAACACATTGGAAGACATGAAAAAAGGAGCAATGAGTGTAGAGGCTAATCTGATTGAGAAAACAGAAAGATTGAGAGCTGAGAAAAGGGTAACATATAGAGATGACACTGTAGCTTCCACATCTGATCCCAATTATGACCGCCTATCTAAAAACATGGAAAAGCTACAGCAAATGATGGAAAAAATGGTTTTCACAGTTAGTAACCAGAATAGAAACCAAAATCATAACTAGAACCAGAAATTTAGAAGAAACAATACCGCTCCCAACAGACAAAGAGAATCAGATCAGCAAGTTATTCCCCCATTCCAAGAAAACTTTCTTGATGAAGATGAGGGAATCATAGAAGAGTCTGAGAGGAACACAATAAACATGTTTGAAGTAGAAAACTCAATTCACAATTGTTCCACATAAGAAGATTAGCCCTCACCCTCATATTGGAATGAGGAAGGATTGGAATCTGAGGATTACAGACTTGGACTTGAAAATGCCATCATGCAGGTCAGGGAACAGTATGAACTTAGAAGCAAAAAGAGTCTAGAAACTGCCAAACCAAAGGCTTATAAGGTCACCATCAAGAAAAGGCGTGAGAAAACTTCTAAAGCAGCTGTTGAAAGTAACAAATCAGCAGCTGATAGTTCTGGGAAGAACAAAGAAAAAGACAACCAAAACAATGATAAACAAAGTCAACCAACTAGCAGCACTCGCATTGCAGTTAGTGCTCCTGATAAAACAGTTCCTAAGCCTGTACATAGTGAGAATCAACCCACTGATTCTGCCACCAAGGTGGTGGCTAACAAAACAGAGTTGAACATTCCAAAGAGTCAGTCCACTTTCAATTTGGAGAGTGAGATTGCAAAAATTAAAATCTCTGTCCCACTCTCTGAGCTGGCCACTCAGGATGTATATAAAGGCCAAATTTTGAAAGCATTAAATCTAGGTGAGAAGAGTGACATGGTCAATTTGAGTGATGATCAATCAGCCCTTCTGTCCCAAGATAGAAGGGAAGTTTCAAGAATGGGTAGTACCTCCTTTCTATATCAGTCTCAACGTCCATGATAAGATCCTTCACAATGCAATGCATGACTCCGAGGCCTCACACAACTTGATGCCTAAAGTAGTTATGGAAAGTTTAGGCCTAGAGATAACCCGACCCTACAAAGACTTATATTCATTTGATTCTAGTAGGGTAAAGTGTCTTGGCTTAATCAAAGATTTATGTGTGAGCCTTACCCAGATTCCAGCAAGTGTATGGTCATGGATGTTGTTGTGGCAGATGTGCCACCCAAGTATGGCATGCTATTATCGAGATCATGGGGAGCCAAGCTGCAAGGTACAATGCAAATGGATGGGGCCTATGCCACAATCCCAGTCTTTAGCCAACTTAGAAGATTGTATAGAGAGGCACAAATGAAATTCCTGGTCAGTGGCCCCGAAAAGCCTGAAAATTCACCTTTATACTCTGTACATACAGACCTTGACTCCTTCATCCTTTGTAATGATGAATCCTTAGAGGGGTCAGAGCCAAAAACAGAGATGAAAATAAGGAAACAGAGCCCATGGACTTTAACATAATGGCTACTCTAGACTCGGAGGAGAATGATGAAGAAAACTTTGAACAGTGCACTAAAACAAGAACTCAAAGTGAACCAGAAGCAGAATGTAGTCAGTTGATTAGTCACCCTTCACAAACACATACACCACACCAAGAACGAAATGATAATAAACCCGAGAATGAAACCTTATGAGAAATGAATTTCGATGGGTCATGCACCAAGATAACTGCTGGAGTGGAAGTGTGGATACATAACACAGAGAGTGATTATGCAAATAGCCATGCCTGCAACCTGCACTTCAAATGTACAAATAACATTGCAGAGTACGAGGCTCTTATCCTTAGGCTTGAATACGTTAAAAAAATTAGGCGCCCATAGGATAGGCTGTGCATGGGGACTCGTAGTTGGTCATCAAACAAGTGAACGGTGAGTACGCAGTGAAACACCCCAAAGCCGAGAGCATACGGAATGACGCTATGGATTTATTGAAAACCTTTGTGGAATATGAAGTGGTGTTTGTCCCTAGGAGTCGAACGTAATTGCAAATGGATTAGCACCGTATAGCTAGTTCATATCACAAACCTCCCAATGACCAAAAAATCATCATTCGGACAAATTTGAGATTTGCGTTTGTACTCGATAATGAGAAATATTGGCAGGTGTTTTTTAGGGCGTATAAGAAGATTGAGGATTTCTTGATAGCGAGAACGATTTTGAATTCTCTCGAGTCGGGACTTCAAGTCAATGATAGTTGCCTAAGTGAATAACCCTCGGATGAGGAAGAACCACCCCTGTAACATAGAAATAAACACTTTAAACGAGCGGATTGGAAATCCAAACGAATAATGTGAAAAATGGAGATAGTGAGGAAGTAGAGTGCTGCAGGGCCAAAGATAAGAACATACCCCGAGGAATGGCCCCTTTAGAGGATCTTTGCAGCTTCAATGATGTAGCGAAAAATCCCACTATAGAACACGCAGACTCGGACGTCGAAGAATGCAACATAGGCACCGAAGATAAGCCCAAGATGATCAAATTGGCTAAGTCCTTACCCGCAAACATGAAAAAATAAATACATAGACCTATTCAAATAATTCATCGGCGTGTTTGCCTGGAACTATGAGGACTTGAAATCCCACGACACGAGACGTTATACAACACAAAACACCTTTGAAAGATAACCAGAGACCCTTTAGACAAAAACTCCGCGGGGATTAACACGAAACAATTGCACTACGAGTTGAGAAGGAGATTAAAAGATGTACAAAGAAGGAATAATATTCCTTGTGAGGTTCTCCGATTGGGTCTCAAACCTTGTAGTCATTAGGAAAGAAAGACAGTGAGATCGGAAGCTGTGCATAGATTTCGGGAACCTTAATAGAGCCTCACTTAAGGACAATTACCCCTTACCAAAGATGGAACATATCTGTAGAGGGTAGTTGGCTCAAGGCATATCTCCTTGTTAGATGGTTTTTCAGGTTATAACAAGGTTCTAGTACTCCCAGTAAGACCAACTCAAGGCTGGTTTTCACCCTCGATGGGGCACTTTTATGTATGTAAAAATGCCCTTTGGACTAATGAGCAGCTGGTGCAACCTTCCAACGAGTAATGGACATAACCTTTTCGGAGGAAATAGGACACTTCATTTTCATCTACCTAGATGACATAACGGTGTTTTCCAAGAGTCGATTAGGAACACCTAAAACATCCGAGAACGGTTTTCGAAAAAATGTAGGAAGTTCGGTCTCGTCATTAAATCCCAAAAGACTATATTCGAGTCTGTAGGAAGGAAAGCTTCTCGGCCACATCATATCTAAGAAGGGGATTAAGATAGACCCATAGAGAGTTGAGGGAATACTACGGATCGTGCACCCAAGAAACACCAAAGAGTTACGGGTCCTTTATTGGGAAAATCAACTTCCTAAGGAGGTTTATTCCCAATTTAGCTGAGCACCTCGGGAATATGACTAACATGTTAAAGAAATTTGTAGGATTTAAGTGGATTTGTTGAAGCTAAAAAATATTTTGAATCGGTTAAAATCGCAGTCACCGGGAGCTCTGTCCTGATCGGTCCACGATTTCTCAAAAGATTTTCACGATCTTTTCTTTTACCTCCGAGCATCACAGTGGCTGCGGTCCTGCTGCAGAAAAATCCGAGAGGAATGGAACAGACCCATTTCTTTCTTTTAGAAAAGCTACGAGGGATGCACCCTTGAAATACAACATAATGGAAAAACAGGCCTATGCCTTGGTTAAGGCCTTGAAAGACTTAGGGGTGTACATACTACATTCCCACACCATAGCCTACGTGCCAAACATAGTGGTTAAAGACATCTTGTCCCAAGACCCGATGGAAGAGGGGAAAATGGATACACGTGATATTAGAATATGACCTTGAGATAAAACCCACAAAAGTCGATCAAAGATCGGGGCTTATCTCAACTAATGGTTGAATCAAATCTGCAAGCCCTTGACATAAACATGTTAGATGCCTTGGATGAGCGGGGAAGGATTGCTGACGACTGTCGTTGGGAGGAGAATTTTTAGAGCTCTCCTTGGTATTCGACATTGCGTACGTGCTCACAAACCTCAATGCCCCTCTTGAACTATCAAAGACTCAAAGGCAGATTCCCTAAAGCTAAAGGCCAAAACTATTGCATCTTGAATGAATGCTTATACTTGGAAAATACAAATGACCTATTGCTTAAATGTTTTCTGAAGCGGCAGCGGGAGAGGATTAAAGAAGAATTCCATGCGGGGAGAGTGTGGAGCCACTTGAGCTGGAAAGCCACGACGCTAACAAAATACTCGAGTTGGCTATTATTGGCCTACACTTTTCAACAACATCCATAAGATGATAATTGCACATACATAAATTCCATATTTTTGAAGGAAAAATAAAGCTCCTACCTCTACCTCTACAACCCATCAACGTTGAAGGTCCATTTATGCAAAGTGGGGCCTAGATTTCATACGAGAAATACACTGCTTCTTCTACACAACACAAGTGGATCTTAACGACGCGAGACTACTTCACTAAGTGGATAGAGGCCATACCTACTAGAATTCCTGCGGGATTCGGTCATCATTAGGTTCTTAGAAGGCCACATCCTCTCTCGGTTTGGTTTCCCAAGAAAAATAATCAACGATAATGTCGAGCTTTTGGATCCAAGAAAATGGTTGATTTTTGTCCACGAGGTATCAAATAGCACTTTCAGTCATTCAGCCCTTATTACCCACAAGGTAATGGGTTAAGCTGAATCATCGAACACAAAGATTGGTAGCATCATCAGCGCATGAAGAGAGTAAGAAGTCATGGCATAACAATTTAGTGCATGCTTTGTGGGTTGATGGTCTCACGATGAAGAAATCCAGTGGCATGTCACAATATCGACTTGTTGTGGCAGAGGCGCATTCTACAGACCCGAGATGACCGATGTGTAAGTATGTCGGGAGCCAAAAAAAATGTCGACAGAACAATAACTATATAAACATATAAAGAAACAATTAAAAATTTATTAAAAATAAATTTAAACAATATAAACTTAAAATATGAAGAGTTTTACTAACACTCAAAAAAGAGATATGATAAATAAATAATATATGGTAAATACATAAAAATATAAATAAACCATAGGTATGAGTCGATAAATAAAACCTCTTTTTTATATTACTTAGGAGGTATGGTAAATAAATAAAAATATAAATAAACTAGAGAGTATGGTAAATAAATAAACCGATTTTTTATATTTACTCAATAAACCACTTTATATTTACAAAAACTCAAAAACATGTTTTATTTAGGTGAAGCCTATGGGAAAAATTATTATTAATACCATGAGCCAAATACCATGGGACAAATTATTAATAATACCATGGGAAAATACCATGGGTCAAATAATATATTTATAAAATAGGTATGGTAAGTAAGTAAATAGAAAAAGTATAAAGAGGTAAGGTAAATAAATAAAAATATATCAAATACGATTAGAAATCAAGATCTAATTATATATGAAGTATAAAGGTCAAATACCATGGACCAAATTATTATTAATACCATGTCAGGAAAAAACATTATTAACATAACATTAATATTAAAATATTAATATTATTAAATTTAATATGTTTAAATTAACACAATATTAAATTTATTATACTATAATATATATTAATATATCATGATATATGATAGAGGTGGAGAAATAGGGGGAGTGAAAAGGGAGATATGGAGATAAATTTAAGGAGAAGGGAGAAGAGGAATGAAGAGAGAGAGAGAGTGAGAAGAGTGAGAGAGTTAGAGAAGGGTAAGAGAGGGAGGGAGAGACATAAAGATGGAGGTGGGAGAGAGATAGGAGAGAGGGAGGGAGAAGGAGAGAGGATTAGAGGGTAAAGAGTGAGAGAGAGAGAGAGAAGGGGGAAGGGAGAGAAAGGGAGAGAGAGAAAGGATGAGAGGAGGAGGGAGAGAAGGAGGGATAGAGAGATGGGCGCGGAGGGACGGAGCGAGGGAAAGGAAGAAGAAATACATAAAGAGGGAGTGACGAGTGAGAGATGGAGAGAGAGTGTTGTATGCTGATGGGATAAAGATACATAGGAGTGATGGAGACAAGGGGGGGAGAGAAGGAGAAAGGAGGCGTGATGGAGAAAGGGGCGGAGAAGGATAAAGGGATAAAATATTAAGATAGTTGGAGAGTGAGATAGAGTGATGAGGGAAGAGAGAGGATTGGAGGACAGAGAGAGAGAGAGAAATAGGAGTGCGGGGGTGAAATAGAAGGAGGCGAGAGAGGAATGATGAGAGAGAGGAAAGAGAGTGATGGGGGAAGAGAGGATTGTAGGAGAGAGAGAGAGAGATGGGGGAAGATCAAGGGAGGTAGGAGATAAAGGGAGAGAGAGGAAGGAAAAGAGGGGACTTGAAGAGAGGAGGAGGGAGGAGGGTTGATCTGGTGGATATTGGTGGCCACCCACCTGTTCCACTTGGCACCATTGTCTCTTTCGGTTTTTGATTGACATAACTTACTATTTTTAGCGACTTTTTTCGGGTCTCCGAACTTCGGGATCAGTTTTGAGGCCCTAAACGCGTTTGGGTATGAAAAGCGCCCGGCGAATTTTTCACGATAAAATTCGTCCGGCAGTGTAGTCCTCGGATAGAGCTTTCTAATGATGGTATCATATCGTCGAACGGAGATAGTATGCAAAGTTACGTCACGGGAAGTTGAAACACCAATTTACCCAAACGGGGCCCATAGTTTTGACGCTTCATCTCCCGGGGTTAGCTTTTGGGATGTTTAGGGTTCTCCATTGTTTCTCAATAATAAACAGGCCCTACGCCTCATTGTCAAAAGTAGAGTTTCGAGGTCATAGCCACCACATCTCTTCTCGGAGATTCGCTACCAGGACCCTAGCTATTTTATTTCCATTATGTACGCTGTCATCTTTACATTTATTTGATATTAATGAAATGAAGTGTTATTTCACGTTGCATCTCTGCGTATTTATGGATTTATGTGTTTATTCCTGTTGCGTTCCGCATAAATCCGGGATCGGTGGTATCGGAGCGATACCTTTTTTCGATCCTTCTTTGCATGTCCCCAACGAGGTCGGGGTATAAGGAGCTAGGGCTTGATCCGGTGGAACCTTTGCAAGATCAGCCTCGTAAACCCTCGACGGACACCCATGGGGGACGAAAAGAAAGATGAGGGAGCAGGAGATCTATCGAAAATATTGCTCGAGAGGCCTCGAAAACAAAGGAACGCGATGATGGATAGTTTCTGCTCGGATCCTTCCATGGCTGCCCACCGACGGGCGCATCGCATCCGTGTAGCCACTGCGGGTTGTGACTCCCTTTAAGGTACAAGTAAATTTTTGACATTCCCATATTTGAGGGTCAAATAAGCCGTGAGATCTTGTAGATAGATGGTTGAATCTATTAGAAGGATATTTCTCTGCTCATGACTTTTCGAGACCAGGAGAAGATTATTTTTGCACTCCTCAAAGCTACCCCATGTTAGGACTCGGGTGGGAAACCTACTGTGAGAACAAGGACCGACTTGGAACCCTCTCTCGTTTCTATGCATTACCAACCTGGAATTCTTTCCGAGACGCCGTCAGAGCAGATGCTATCTGTGGGGAGCTATGAGGACAAGTACATCCAATGGACCACTTGCGCGACATACAAAGGGATCGAGATGTGCACGAAGCCGTACGATCTGCTTTCCATACCGCGCACAAAAGTTGGGTATCAAAGATTCGTAGAAACATTTGGTGCTAAAAGTATCACGATTGCACATATCGCACGGAATACATTCGGGAGGAAATGGAGTTCCCGACATCTCCTCGCTTGGTGCAGCATGATGCGGTATCGTCGCCAAGATTGGAGCTGTAAAATTCAAACGGAGAAGCGAGACTTTGGATCTCTGCGAATCAAAAGCAAGGAAAAGGTGCTTCCAAACCGCAAAACAAAGCGACAGAGCATGGCGGCTAAAGACAACCCATCAAAGCCACAAGACAAGAAGAACGACCTAGTGAATGCCAAAGAAGGACACGAGAAAGTGGTGTGAGTTCCATAAGAGCTCCACTCACAACACGAGTGAGTGCCGGGCCACAACGATCGCCAGTGGCCGAGATGAGGGCTTACTGAGTCGGATGCATGCTCGCATCCGAATCGAGCTCCGAAAAAGGAATGAAAAAGAGAAAACACGCGTGTGCGGAGCCCAACGCCACCGTTGCCACACTTCTGAGAGTCCTAAGGAGGAGCGGAAGATCCGAGAGGAGGAGGAACGTCTCTTCCACTCCCGGATGTGCAAAGGGCTCCGCGTACGCGCTCATTGTTGACAATGGGAGCCAAAAGAACCTCATTTCAGCCGAGGCCGAATGAAGCAGCGTAATGGGCTTCAGCCACGGCTCACCCACATCCATGCCACCATCGGGTGAAGCTTCACCAAGGATCGAGATCTCCGCGTCAGCCGGCGTTGCCGCCTTCCCTATAAAGCATCCGAGCTCCTTCCACGGACGAGGGTATTGATGTGACGCTGCTCCTATTGGATGTTTTTCGATGTATTATTAGGATCAACCATACTTGTGGAAGCGCCATGCTGTGTATGAGTTCCCGACCTCGCCTGTTATTATTACTTTGGGAAATAAGTTGTCTGTGAGTTTCGGAGGTACCACCTCCTACGACTATCTCTTTGGTTACGCTAAAACAATGTAGTGGCGCTCATTTCAAACCAGAGAGGTGACTTTTCCGATGATCCGCGCAAGAAGAAGAGAGCTGTGGCCACGGACCTTCCGGAGCGGGGCCCTGCGCACGACAACAACAAATGGATAAGGTCGTGGAGGAGTACGGGGAGCATCTTCACACCCACCCACAGTTCCTGCGCAACTGCCGGGGTCAAGCACCCGATTGATCCGACCCCGCGAGTGCGCCACTACCCAACCGGACCGATCTATCGACGCTATGTTACGGGAAAATGAGTGAAATCAAGAGGCAGATTTAGGAGGCATATGCGAAAGGTCACATCGGACCAAGTTCATCGCGCGCGGGGAGGCCCGATCGTGTTTGGTGCACGGAAGAAGGATGACGTGGAGACTTCGTATTGACTAGATTCGGGCGCGAACAAGATCACCACGTCCGGAATAGGCACCCAATCCCACGGACTGATGACCTTCCTCGGACCAACTCCAAAGGTCGCAAAACATTTCGCATGAATCGGCTCGAAAGTCCCAGGTATCACCCAGGTACCAGGTGAACCCTCCGATGTGTGGAAGGCTCGCCTTCAAAGCTAAGGAAGGCCTTTTTGAATGGGCTGGTCATGCCTTTCGGGTTGACGAGAATGCTCCCGCGCCTTCATGGGAGATGATGGACGACATCTTGCGGCCATTCACCAACTCATTCAGTAGTGTGTGCTTGGATGACATTCGATCTTGACGGAAGGACTTTGGGAAGAGCACCTTCATCACATCCGACATGATCCTCCAAACACTCGCGCAACACAGGTTGTGTGCTCAGTTGGAGAAGTGCACGTTTGGCATGACCCGGGCTCAATATCGCTGGGATACATTATTGATGAAAAGGGGGTGCATGTGGATCCGGCCCAAGATCCAAGTCATTCGGGATTGGCCGGCTCGGAGCTACTATAACGGTAGCTGCGCAGCCTTTTGCTTGGGTCTGGCTAATTTCTACCGTAGATTCGTGTTGGGATTCTCTCATATCAACTTGGCCCTGAGTCAAGTCACCAAAGGAGGAGCGAGAGCAAAATTCTGGCGTCGGGCCTATGACCGAAGGCATTCAAAGAATTGGAAAAATCGCCTCCGTTCTGCCGGTGCCTTTCACCCTTTACCGGCACTTGCCGGCGGCCCATTTGGGAGTCGAGACGGATGCCTCGACTGTGCTGTTGGGGCGGCTTCTCACTCAACGGGACATCCGGTGGCATATCACGGTGAGACATTGTCTCGCAGCGTTCGCAAGTATCCCACTTATGACAAAGAAATGTATTCCATCGTGCAAGCCTGCATCGACAATGGAAGCATTACATTTTGGGGAAGGAAAGCAATCATCCTACACATTGCACCGTCGCACCGCCAGTTCATACGGACACAAGGGAAGGTGCGAATGATCGCGATCGAAGTGGTCCACATATACGCAACAGGCTCATTTGAACATCAAGTACAAGAAGGGTAGCACCAATAATGTTGCGTAGCGCCTCGGCGAAACCACTTAGATCGTGGCGCTCACCACCGTGCTCAACTCTTGTGGGCACGAGACTTACGATTGGCCGCTTCTCTATGAGAGTGACCCGGAGGTCCGGCCACACTTGCAAGTGCACTCTTAGGGGGCACACAAGTTCCAAATTTCTCACCTCTCCAAGATGCACTTTTATGTCACCCTCCGGGACACCTTTGTGTTCCTTCAAGCGAAGCGTGCCAAGATGATATGTGGGAAGAACACTACGATCGAGTTCGTCGCATTTCGTCGAGAAAACATTAGCAATACTACGTAAGTATTTCTGACTGGCCGAACT
Source organism: Pinus albicaulis (assembly GCA_034641835.2). Taxonomy (NCBI): domain Eukaryota; kingdom Viridiplantae; phylum Streptophyta; class Pinopsida; order Pinales; family Pinaceae; genus Pinus; species Pinus albicaulis. Next base: position 326,369,666 of record CM076584.1, on the reverse strand, counting down.
CTTCTGAAAGGATGTCGAGAAGCACCATCGGATCTGCGCAGCTTTGTGCCGTCGCACACGACCATCAAGAAGCAAGGCCTATATGCCACTACCTACCCTAGTCGGCGTGTGGAATCCCATCTCCTTAAGGATTACATGTCGGCGCGCTTACATACTAAGAATGGAAATGATCTGTGTTTTCGTAGTCGTTGACGGATTTCTCGAAGATGGCCATCATGGTGGCCTCGTAAGAAGAATATCACGTTAGCGAAGCCACTTTGCTAAACTCTTCTTTGAATCGAGTGTGGGTGCACACTTTGGGATCCCACGTCTATCATATCAGCATCGAGATAGCATGTGTTCTCTGAGACATTTTGGTCCAGACCCTCCGGTCAATGTTGGACACAAAGCTCACCAAGTCCACGGCTTTCCATCAAAACGGTCTTGAAGCCAGACAGTAGTCAACGAGAATGATCAGATACACGTGCTCGCGCATGCTGCAACTCAAAGCATCCACGCACATGGGACGCAGAGCCTCCCCTATGTGCAAACACGGTCGCTGTAGCGCTCTGGCACGAGCTCCAGCTGGCCATAGCTTTCGTGAATGGGCTTGGGATTCCAGCCACTATGTCCCATTGACACTTAGCCATGCCGCTGCGGTACCGCTCGTGCGGAATCTGACTCATGTCGATGCGAAGTTGTCGATGCGAAGTAGGCTTCACCGAGCGCATTCAACACATCCACAGCCAACGGAGTTCACCATGAGGATATATCGACGTAGCCAATGCGAAAGTACAAACGACGCGCATGATCAACACCGGGTGCCACACCACTTCCGGGTGGCGACAAATGTATGGCTACATTTGCGTAAGGAGCGCCTCACCTGGACCTCACCGCAAGCTTCAGCCCGCCTCCGGTACGGTAGCCGTACACCATCACCCAAAGGCTACATGGTAACAATGCCTTCGAGCTTTAGCATTCCACCATTCCTTGGTCTCCGCACCCGACCTTCAATATGGATCGCCTTCGTCCTTACTTTCCACCTCACTCGGACACCTCGGACACGTGCGGACTCACACTCAACCTGCGAGTTAAACCCGAGCGGTACATGGAACAGCCACCGCTGCGTGTATCATGGACATGCAAATCAAGAACACTCGTCGACAACAGGTCCAAGTCGTATCGGGTTGTCAAGCCGGCCAGCTCCGCACGCAGCAAAGGAAAGTGGTTCACCGGTGGACCAAGTTCACCGTAAATTTCCTCATCTCATGGAGGAACTTAACGCAATGGGGACTGCATTGCTTCCTAAGGGAGGAATGAGAATCAGGTGGATGTTGGTGCGCTTACCTTATTCCACTTGGCACCACTGTCTCTTTCAGCGTTTTTCGCGTTTCGGCATAACTTACTATTTTGTGAGCTTTTCGGGTCCCGAACTTCGGGAGCCGTTTTGAGGCCCTAAACGGCGTTTTTTGGGTATGAAAGCTGCCAACGTAATTTTCTCGATAAAATTCGTCCGACATTTGTAGTCCTCGGACAGAGCTTTCTAATGATGTATCATATGCGCTCGAGCGGAGATAGTATGCCAAGAGATTACGTCCTCGGAGAAGTCTAGAAACACCAGTTTACCCAAACTGCCTCCATAGTTTTGGCGCTTCATCTCCTAGGGTTGGGCTTTTTGGGATGTTTAGGGTTCTCCATTGTTTCTCAATAATAAATATGCCCTCGCGCCTCATTGTAAAAGCAAGCTCGAGAGGTCCTGTAGTCCACTCACATTCCTCTTCTCGGAGATTCAAGCTGCAAAGCACCCTAGCTATTTTATTTTCATTATCAATGCTGTAAGCATCTTTCTGCTATTTGATATTAATGAAATGAAGTGTTATTTCCGCTGCATCTCCGTGTTATGGTTGTGTGTTTGTCTCGTTGCGTTCCGCATATCCGGATCGTGGGATAGAAATATGGATTTGGAGAAGAGAGGGAGGGATTGAGAGATGGGGGAAGAGAAAGGGAGGAAGGAGAGAAAGGGAGAGAGAGAGGAAGGAAAGGAGAGGACTTGAAAAGAGAGGAGGAGAGAGGGAGGAGAGAGGGAGGGATAGAAATATTGATTTGGAGAAGAAGAGGGAGGGATAGCAAATATTGATTTGGAGGGGAAGAGAGGGAGGGATTGAGAGATGGAGACTTTGGATAGGAGAGAAGGAAGGGAAGAATAACACATAGAGAGTGAGTAGTGGAGAGAGAGAGGGAGTGACAAGGGAGAGATGAAGAGGGATTGTGTATGTTTTGGGGTGAGATAAAGAGACAAATAAGGAGATATGGAGAGAAGAGAGAGAAGGAGAGAGAGAGGCATATGGTAACAAAGTTGGAAGAGTGAAGATAGAGAGAGACGAGAGAAAGGAAGAGAGAGAGAGAGTGAAGAGAGGTTGGGAAAGAGATATGAAGAGGGAGAGGGAGAGCGGGGGAGGTAAGAATAAAGACATAGAGGGTGAAAGGTGGAGAGAGAGAGAGAGGGAGTGATAAAGAAGATGGAGAGAGAGGGAGAAAGGGTAGCGAGAAGGAAGAGAGATAGAAGCGAGAGAGAGAGAGGGAGAGAGAGAGAGAGAGCGCGGAGGAGGGAGAGAGAGTGATAGATAGATAGATAGATTGGAGAAAAGAGAGTTTATGTCTTTGGAGCTGATGTAGAGAGATAGAGTGAGATATGGGACATAGATGTAAAGGTGAAGAGAAAAGATAGATGGAGAGAAGGATGGAGTCAAGGAAATCGATAGACATGGAGTGAGAGAGAGTGTGTGTATGGTGGGGTGAGATAAAGAGAAAAGTGAAGGAGATATGGATGGATATATAGATATAAATGGGAGATAGTGGAAGAAGGTTTCACTTGCACGGTACAGTGGGTCTCAGTTGTAGATGGTGATCTCTAATCCTATTTGATTTCTTGCACTGAGATGAATTGATTTTGGTATAGATGTTAGATTTTCTAATGATATTTGATTACTTACACTAGATGGATTGATTTTAATGTAGATGATTTCTAATCCTTTGCTTTGATTGCTTGCACTAAATGCATTAATTTCGATGCAGTAGATGATGATTTCTAACTCCTATTTGATTGATTTCACTAGATGCATTAATTTTAATGTAGATTTTGATTTTTGGTTATATTTGATTTCTTTCACTAGATTAATTGATTTCAATTTAATCCTATTTGATTGCTTGCACCTTTGAATGGATCTGATTTCAATGTAGATGTGTGATTTCTAATCCTATTTGATTACTTTCACTAAATGCCTTGATTTCAGCGTAGATGGTGATTTCTAATCTTATTTGACTTTCTTGCACTAGATGCATTAATTTCAATGTAGATGTTGATTTATAATTCTCTTTGATTTCTTGCACCGAATGCATTGATTTAAATGTATATGATTTAACTAAATGCATTGATTTAAACGTAGATGATTTATAATCCTATTTTCTGATTCCTTGCACTAAATGCATTTATTTCGGTGTAGATGGTGATTTCTAATCCTATTTTATTGCATGCACTAGATGCATTGATTTAGACGCAGATGTTGGGTTTAAATCCTATTTTCCTACTTGCACTGAGACTCATTTATTTGAGTGTAGATGTTGATTTCTAATCATATTTCATTACTTGCATTATATGCGTGATTTTTAGTGTAGATGTTGTTTTCTATTATTATTTTATTTCTCTGCATTAGTTGCACTGATTTGATGTATGTATTGATTTCTAATTTGATGTATGATGGTACATTAATTTTTAAATTCAATGGATTAGCTAGTGTGTGTGCAATGATTTCTGGTGGTAAGTGAAAAACGTATTGACAATGGTCAAACGCTGATTTTTGTGTTATAAATAAATTCAAATCCCATTAATATTGAGAGAAAGAGAGACAAGGTATGAGATGTTTACTACAACGAGCTCGAGCTAAATATTTAAATGGCTTTTACGATTCGATTGGACCTTTTCAAAATAATCTAATAATATGAAAATATGAAAAAACTAACATTGGTGAAAATAAGAATAGTAGAAGAAAATAGTTTGAAATGAATCACAATGAAGACTTCGTAATTGTATTCACAATTTCTATCATTCAATATTATTACATTGTCACTTTGCATTCAAAATTTAATTTCATCACTAAGTGTATTTCACAATATTTATCATCTCAGACAAACGCGAGGTAACTAATCAAATTTAAAATTAAAATGACTCAATGAATTTTCGGACATATTTAACATATTTAAAATGGTTATGTTAATATTATGTGTATTTACATATTATTGATAAAATTAAGCATATGTTCCTCATATTATCGTATAGATTTTCCGCCAGTCGTCACATGAATGAAACCGAGCTCTAGATCCATCTTAACCTCCGGATCTATCACGAGCGGGATCAAAAATCCTCGAGGTGAGAAACCTTTCAGCGCTCTGCGACTCAAAAAGAGGTTTTCACCTCGGAGAGATTTGATCCCTCGCGGCGCTTGGTGGATCCGCCGCGCTAAGACGATCTAGGCTGGTCTATGGACTGGTGAGGCGTGTTTCCTACGATTGTGGGGTACTAGTGATTAAACTTGTCCAAGAAATCCAGACAGAAGAAGACAGCATGGTGAGGAGGATAAACCAAATGATTCATCTCCAGAAAACAAGGGAAGAAGTCTATAATAGAGCTGTGAAAGTTCAAGAAAATATAAAGAAGTTGTTTGACAAGAGAACCAAAGCTTCTGACTTCAAAATCGAAGATAAAGTTCTGAAGTGGGACTCAAGGAGAGAGGACAAAGGAAAGCATGACAAGTTTCACAGTTTGTGGCAGGGTCCATACATCATCCAGGCCACTGTTGGGCCGAATGCCTTTTTTCTGCAAGAGTTAGATGGCACAAAGATGTTTGGGGGTCCTGTCAATGGTAGGATGCTCAAACACTACTTCTGCTGATTTCCAATTTTCAATTTCCATTTCCATTGTAAATACCATTGCTATGTTATGTTTTCAAGTAAAAAGAGAAAACGTTTCAATAAATAGAGAGAAAGGAGAGGTTTAGACATGCTCAAAACATGAACCTCTGAGGTGCAAAATATTGGCTCTAACATGATCAAAACCTGAGCCAACAAAGAAGAAAAGGATCAGCTCTAACATGCCCAAAACCAGAGCTGAAATGAAGAAGAGAAAGTGACTCTAACAAGCTCAAAAATTGAGTCACAAATAAAAGAAGGATGCTTCAAAGCTTCATATTTCAAGCCTTCAAGATTTTGTTTTCAGTTTTCTGCAAATTTCTGTCCATGTGCAACTGTCTTTATGCCTTGGATCCACAGCAAAATAGACTGTCTAATCCTAGTTTGACTGTTTTAAATTTCTGTTGTAGAATATAGAGAAGAAATCTGCTAGACAGTTTAATCCCAGCAGATATTAGATTAGGTAGAGAAACATATGAGGCCAACAATCTAATCTGGTCTCATGCAGAAATAAGGGTAGAAATAGAATAGGTTTATTTTCCTGTTTGTAAAAAAATTGTGATGTAAAGGGTCTGCTAGTCCAAATGCACCCTGAAGAGAAAATGATAGGACTATAGTCTGGGTAGGTAGATTGTTTGGGAATGTTTCTGCTGATCTATCATGTTTGTGGTAGCCAGAATCAAAGAAGAAAGATGGCTCAAGCAACAGGCATTAGGCCTACACCAAAGATCATTTTCTGAATTCTTGACTCCTTCAAGAAGAAGCCATCCCCATGTGGAGCCACTGTTAGCCCCCTATGAATTTTTGACAAGAAAACAAGGAGCTAAATTTTTTGTTGAGCCTTCAAGGAATGAATTTCTCCTGAAAAAACATCATCCTTGAAAGTTGTTCATGTCCTCTGCCCTTTGATAAATTTCCACCGTTGTTTCCAAGTTAATAAGCCTCTCTGAGGTGAAAAGAACGCCCAAAATCCTTTCCCCTTTTTTCATCCTCAATTAGCCTCTGATTCCCTCTCTTTTCCCTCTCCTTGTTTCTCTAAACCATCCCGAAATCCCCTTTAAACCATGCACACACCCCTTGTTTGGTTTAAAACCCCCTATTCCCTTTACCGAAACCTTTCCCTGGCCTTAAATTGCATTAAAAGGGTCGATAACCCATATTTTAACATATATCGGGCTTAGCCCCCTTTGGCCAGCCCCCTCAACCTTTTCCCCACATGACCTGGGCGCTAAAACCAAGTGCTAGCCCGAAAAGCGCTTATCGCGATTGGATATCGGGAGCGTTATTAACCGTCGATTTCCCAACATCCAACGGCCATTGCAAGCACCTTCGTTTCATGTTCTCCCCTCCGATCACATCACAACCATCGATCTGATCCACAGATCGACGGTCCATATTTCATCCGCCCCGGTGGTCCCTGCACCAAAGCACAGTGCAGAAACCGGCGGTTTCTATCGCACTGCCTTTGGAAGGAGGGCGGTATTTTTCATTTGGCAGCGATTAGTGCCACCGGTCGACACGTGTCCTCGAGCCGTTTTGGGAAACCACTCTCATCGCGCATTAACGTTTGACTACGAGGCCGACGCAATATTGTCATGCACCGTTCGATCTGTGGCCAACGATCCGATGGAGTTTGCTCTCCAAAGATGCTCGGGCGATTACCAAAGCACAAAAGACCCCAAGCCCACCATCTGTTTCCCTTCCGATGCACTTATAGTCATCGATCTCCTCCTGAGATCAGACGGTCTGGATTAAATTTACGTCCCGCCATTGACCAGGTCTCGCCACGTCACCCATTTCATATTTTCGTCACATTTTCCTTTGTTCCGTTTATATTTCATTGAAAGGTCAAATTTTAATGTTTTACATTAAAATTTCCATCTCGCCGTCTTCCAAAACGCATCTCCCGTTGTTCCACGGCGTTCCTCCACAATAGCCTCTGCATTCACTGTCCTCACCCATGCCACATTGCCATATTCACAGACATCCACAGCATCCGACCCCATGCATGATTTCTTAATGCGTTTGTGTGTTTTACAGGGTTACATGCGGTGGAAACCACCATGGTTCATAGCCACCGTTATCATGGCACGGAGCACAGGGAAGAAGGCCGAGAGGACCACTGTTAGAACTCAATATAGCAGAAAAATGTTCGAGGGGGGTCTATGCAGGAAAATTTTCATCAAAGTACAAGGTTTGACCTTGTAAAACCTCTCCTACATCATTTAAAGTTCCAAGTTCACTGACAGAGACAATCATGAGGCAGCAAAGAGTGTCAGTTCAGAGTTAAGAAGTTCTAAAGCGCATTGTCAAAGATTTTTGAGCCTTAATTCAATGTTTTAAAGGCAATATACCAGATTGAATACCCCGAGACTAACACAAAGGGCCCAATAAAACCTAAAGCACAAGAAAAACGATATATCAGTGTCACCATCAGCAGATTTTTCTTTCCGTAGAAGGACAAAGTGCCCATACCATTTGCATTCTATACCATGTTCCCGAGGAAATTTCAGCCCTGACAACAGTCCTATGCTATCAGAAGAATTTTTTACACAGTATGGAAGACCTGAATCAATGATCTGTTTTTGTTCAGTTCACCAGAGTTCTACAGAGTGCTACAGGAAGTACCTCAAAGACATACCTGAAGTAAATTTTGGCCTGTCGAAGACCACTCTTTCACCCAAAGAGTACAAAAGTTCAATGCATAGACATATAAACAAAATGGGTTTCGATCCATTGCTCCGACTCTGTTTAATGTTTCATTTAGTGTTTCATCTACCTCCTCTGCCTCTCTTCCTGTTATAAAAACTCATGAGAAAACATTGTAAAGGTTGTTGAACGAATATCTGTGAACTGCAAGTTGTTTCTCTTGAGACATGTTCTCTGTGTAAAGTTGTAAGATAGGTTGAGGAAGATGTTTTCAGACTGAATACCAAGCTATTGGAAATGTTGTACATGACTGGTGTGCTCTTTAATATGGCAAGCACAGTTCTTTGGATCCTAATTTAAAGCAGCAGTGATGTTTTTCTGTCTTTGTCTATGTTTTCCTTTTTAGTTCATTACATTTCACTTCTACTGGCTCGCATCAGAAATCTAGAATAGGATTTACCCTTGTTAGGTACCCTATGTTTCTACTCTCCCTTCAATTTTTTCTTCTGTATGTGTTATTTGAGGATTTATTTTAGCTAATTTAACCAGTGTAGTGGTCGAATATATACTACTAGCTGATGTGTGAATTAATGAAATCGGTTCCTTAGATGTTCTTGTTAGGATGTAATTGAATGAATTGGGATACTGGGAGTTTAGAACATTGTCTCTATCTCACTAGAGTCCTTTTCACTTGATTAAACCTTTCTAAGTTCCCTTAAGCTGGATGTCAAAGCATTGAGAGTTCAAAGTCTCTCTCCGATCTTAGGTTTTCAACTTTGTGTTCTAAATATTTAATGTTTCCTTGTCTGAAGAGTTAGCCTTTTAGGTCTTGGATCACAGGTTGTCCAACGGCATGTCCTGTCCCTAGATCTGATTTCTGAAAGGTCACCTTGGAGGTTTCCTTGCTTTCACCTTCTCTCTTGTCTTTCCATGCCCCACTATCATCTTTAAGATCCAATGCTTTAGATGACTAGCCCAACTGAAACCCTGCATATTGAATAGAAAATAAACCCTTTCCTGACTCCATTGCCCAATGGTATTGAATGTTCTCTGAATTATCTCTCCTTTTCCTAAAACCCTCTTTGCTCAGCCTTGTCGTATACTGAACCCTTCTTTCCGGATTCCCAACAACTAAACAAAACCCTGAGCCTATAACTAGCCTAAAATCTTAACACCGAGCTCCAAAGACATAAAATATTTGCCTATATAGAGAGATCCCTCTCTGGACCCAGGAAGGTTAGATCCTGAGGTCTGAAAGTGGTTCTGATGTTGTCTCATCTTTTGGTCTTGCCAATCTGGCCAAAACATGGGAACCCCAATAGGACACTCCCACTAGGTCATTAGGGTTTTACATTGTTTAAGGTTATCCTTGGATGTTTCAGGCACTGCTTGTCCTTTGCTAGAATCTGGCCCAAATGTAATATAATGTTAAGACATGATTATTTAAGAAGGACATAAAATTTTCAAAGAGGATTATCTTATCAGTTCAGAACCTGCAAATGAGGAAAATGGAAAAAGTTTGGCACTTCTGCAGGAGTGTTGAAAGATTTATCAGTAGAAGGTATTGATGAGGTCGAATATCTACTCCTGAATGAACACAACTTACAACAAGAGGAAGAGGAAACACTTGGTCTTGTAGATGACTAGGGTTATACACTTATTAGTCCATTTGAGTGCCAAAGAAATGATTACTTGCAGGAAATGACATGGAGGAAGCACACCAAGCCAGACATGAAGAAAGTTTATCAGAAAATATTGATGGAATATCGAAGAAGGTGAGGTGAATTGAAGAGAAATGAGTGAACTTGAAAGGGCTATAGAGAACTTAGAAGACAACACTGATGATTTCTGTAAAGACTGCATACACCTAGGGTTTTGAGAAAGTGGCCAGAAGAGGTGGAAAATTTAAGTTGAACTTTATGGTGGAAACTACAGGGTATTTTGAAAATGCTACTATATAATCATCCCAAATTTTTAAAACTAAACATGTCAAGTCTCAATGATCAAAAGAAAAGTCAAATTCATGAATTCATCAACCTGTAGGAAAAATGGTAAAATAATATCAGTGAAAAAGGAAAAAAAGGTTTCAAACATTAGAAAGTGGGTTTTCATAATTAAATAAAATTCCTATTACCTATAAAAGCTCATTTTGTGCTTAAAGAGAACCATTGTTTCCTTTCAAAAGATCAAGAGCATTCAGAGGATAAGAGTTTGTGAGTTTTCAAGCAAAATTTGGGAAAAATTTCTTGGCGCTGCGCGCCTGAGAACATTTGACAGTTTTCTTCCATACAAATTATGAAGGCACTGCACACCTGGGAGGTGGAAATACACACTTGGAGGAGTGCTGCACTCTTTCCCGATAGAACCTTGTGTTGAAAACCCTTGGCACTGTGTGCTTTGGCTTGGAATTGCGCGCTTGGACAGGGAGGGTTTCTAGGTCTTCCAACCACTCAAATCACATAAAATTTCCTTCAAGTCATTGCCAAAGTCTTCCAAGCACTGATAAGAGGTAAGTGCATACCATAAGCCTCATTTTTATTCCATTTGGTGAATTTTTAATAAACTGAAGTGAAACCCTAGAAAAACCCTAAGTTTTAAGCTTGAAATCACTATTTTACCATTACTCCATCATCCTTAAAGAGAATCAGTCATAAACAGGAGTGATTACATTGCTTAAGGGTTGTCATTGAGTTATTTTACCTCCTCGCTCATTCTCATACACCTATACCCATTCACACTCATCCCCTTCATTTGATTCAAGATGCCATTTCATTACCCTCCCTTCATCTCATTTCACATCAGCCCTAGGGTTTCCAAAATAGAGTTTACAATGTGTGAGGGTGAAGACAGTGGTATGGAGGCACAAATGCCAAAGAGGCATGATCATAAGGGAGGAAAGATAAACAAGTTTGAACCTATCAATACAGGGGAACTCATGGCATCTCCTTTTACTGTTTCCTACTTCAAACATGTAGGCTTCTTTGATTTGTGTGAGAAGGTGCAGCAAGTACAAAACCACCGAGAGATAACAAGACTATTAATTATCAATTTGCATGAAAAACAAGTTAATATTGCCGGGGTCACCTTTGAGATGTATACAAATTCCATTGCAGATGCTACAAGAATACCAAGTGTGGGAGAAAAGTGGTTCAAGAAAGAAAACCTAGACATGAGTTACTTTGAACCATACCCTAAACCTAGGTATAAATACCACCATATGTCCATCTTCCCTTTTTCTCATCTTCTTGATAGATATGCACCGATGATCGGGATAATAATGAAGTATTTCACATGTGAGGGAAGGTTTTCCCGTCCTTACTCATATCATATCCCTCTTCTTATGCATTTTACCATATTTAGGATGATGCATATACCATATTATCTTTTCCGAAGCATTGACAAAATGGCCTACATAGTGCAAAAGAGAGCCTAAAATCAGCAAATGCAGAGCCTTTTCCATCATTCACATATCAAGATCATAGTTATGCACCAAATCCAACAGAAGAACATTCCATGGGATACCTTCATCGCCCATGACGTTTTCACTACTCTACATGGCCATCTTCTCATCCTCCCACATCCATTTCTCCATCACTTCCTGCTGTTCCTACATCTCCAACCTCTCACATTCCTTCACCCTCATATCATGATGACAAAGCATCAAGCAGTGAAGGAAACATTGAGACATATGGCACTAAGATGAGTGACATTGAGCCATTTCCTTTGACATACCAGAGGGGATATAGGCATGTGTTTGCTGCACTTGAGTTGCAAGGGGACATGCCTTCTTCATCAGTAAAACAGCTTGATAACGGCAAAGGAAAGGTCATAGAACCTATCACTGTTGAGGAGGAAAACAAGCATGAAACTGAGCAAGATTTTAGGCTAATTTACCTTGAGGATGAGGATGAGGATATGATTACCAATATGTTTCTCAAAAGAAAATATGCCAAGGTTAGTGAGCTTCAAGCTAATATTGGTAGGGAAAAGAATGTGATCAACTTTTATGAGCTAGAGAATCAATAGTTAGAGGCAAAGAAGACCATTAGTGAGGTCAGGCAATCAAAGCTCAAAAATAAGGCTTCCTAGGAAGAGGCCAAGTAAAATTGGGTTGAAGAAGGCTTTAGCCCAGGAAAGAGAGAAAGAGGCAGAATGGTAGAGTAGCTGACTCCAAGTGAGCTGCTTGCCATAGAAATTGATGAAGATAGGGAGTCTTGGCTTGAGAGGGAAAAATTGCACCTAGAGGGTCAACTTGAGAAGGCAAAAAGAGACATTGACATGTAGAAGAAGATGGCAAGACATTATGCCATGAGAAACAGGATTGGAAGGGCCAAGCTCAAACGAGCCCTTGTGAAGATTCAAGATCAAGATGAGGAAAAAGAGAAGGATAAAATGACTTGCTTATGTGTCCCTCCAAGCCTCCCAACCATGATCAATGAAGAAAAATCCATTTCTGGCACTTTCGTGCAAATTTTGAAATTTTGACAGTTTGGCTTGCATAAAATTTGGCCAAACGCGCAACGCCAGTGGCGCTGCGCTCTTTTTTGGGGAAATAAAATGAAATAAAATCAGAATATTCATTTTCCTCATGCCAAGGACATAATCCTCAGAAAATTTCAGACCATTTGGAGCAAAACTGGTCCCTCAAAAGGGCCAAAAAATACCAAAAAATCACCTTTCTGCCCTTTTTTCAGCATTTGCACTGCGCATTTAGAAGTCTTGGTAGAAGTAATTTTGAACCAGGAAAATTGGCACCATTATAGAAACTAAAAGCATATTTTGAAACTATACAGGATAGGCTTTCCAATGAGCTATCATAGAGCTCATTTTGACATCGGGAAGGCCTCCAAAAGTTTGCTACAAAATAGGCAATTTTTCCAGTCTTGGCGATGTGCGTTTGACCTAGCGCAACGCCCCTGTACCTTGGAGTTGCGCCCTTGATAGGAGTTATTGCAAAAGATATTTTGGAGCCTTAAAGTCAAAATTTTTCCAAAATTAGCTCAAATATTTATGTTAGAAGTTATTTTTTCCATAAATGAGTTTAGATATTTTTGCCTTGGGCCTTGCATGGTCTCAAAAGTCAAAATAAATTTATGATGTAATAAATGAATTCCAAAACCATAGTTAGGGTTTAAATCCTCATTTTGTAGATAAATACCGCGTGCATGATTTATAATTTTTGTTGGTTGATTGTTGAGCTCAATATGATATAGATTTTGAGTTGTGAAGAAGTTGGCTTTGGAGTTTTCTGTCTGTTTTGGACTGAGCATCAATGGAGCAAGCATATTCATACGATTCATGAACTTGTTTAAATGGTGATTTTGTTATGATATTGTATTTTTTTTCTTATGTTTTACATATTTTTCATCTTTTCTCTTGCAATAGAGCAGAAAATTTAGGTTAAGATATGTTGTTAGAGGCACTTTAAGTCTATTTGCCTTCTATTGTTTAAATGTTTTCCTCTGCTGGGTCTGATTGGAGAATTCTTAGTTGCTCTCTGGTTCCACTTAGCTTGTTGTGTTGAAAATTATTTAATGGAGTCAAGCCAAAGAAATTTATGGTATGCCCTATCCTTTGGTGTAGCTTGAAACAATGTTTTTAAGGCCTTTTCTTTGAAGTTTATTGATTAGGGTTTGGATGAAGAACTTTATGGTTTTCCCTGTTCTTTAGTCCATCTTGAATAGTCACTTTGAAAGTATTTTTAAGTCTGATGGTGGAATTTATGAGTTCCCTGCTCTCTAGGGTTTGCTGGATTGTTGTCTTAAAGTTTACTTGGTGAAGCTAGGTCAAGGAAGTTTATGGTGCACCCTGTCCTTTGGCTCTTTCTTAAGCATGGTGATCTTAAAGACTCTTCTTGTTCTAGTATATGTTAAAGGATTCTTAATTTCCCTTTAAACCTACTAAAATCACAATTTAATTCTCATTTCACACCCACCTAAGCTATTAAGATCCATTTGGATTTGTTAACTTTCCCAATGAAATACCCTTGATTTATTGTTGTACTTTTCAAGCCTTTCACAGACCCCATAGCCCAATGGTTTGAACTTCTCTTACTCTATCTGTTCTTCTTAACAAGCAACCCAACCAAACAAAAAAAAATAAACAGCCCTATCATTTTAACTAGCCTAAAATCAACATCCTAAATCAAACAAGTTATATATTTTATACAAATATAGAGAGCCCTCTCTGAGTCCATGAAGGCTAGGTCCTAGGACTCCAAAGTTGGTTTGATGTTACCCATGTCTATTTGGCCTTGCCAATCTGAAAAATTACAGGGACCTAACACCAGTGATACAGGATTTTCACATTGGGGACAAAGTGGTCCCAATATTAGTGGAGGACATTTATTTTCTCACAAGATTATCGAGGCGAGGTTATCCCATTTCTCTTTCAGGGTCTTCTTTTGGATGAGAGATCGTGAGAGATTACATACTGCAACACTTCCTTCCAAGGATTGAAGCTAGTAAGGATGGGAAAATAAACATCCGTGATGTACATGATTTTAATTTGAGGACCATCCTATTCGTTATCGAAAATCTTGCTGGTGCCACTACACTACATGTGGAAAACAGATCATACACGTAGTATGCACGGGAGTGTTTGGAACCAATAGTATTTAACTAGGCTGAAGCTGTCCTCTTTCAGATGAAAGAACAACTGACCAAGGCAAAGGGAGGAAAGAAGAATCATTTCAACTATGGCTCGATCCTTATCTCCTTCGCCTTAGAGAAGATTCGATTGATGTAGCCCCAACATGTTGCACTGGTTATATCTGGCACTAGAGATCCACGGATGTAGAGATGGCTAGAATTGATGGCTAGACATGCTGGTCAATTGACCATCGTATTATCTACTTCATTCTTTGCCTATTTTAGATAACAAATGATTTCTATAGATGATTATGCATATCCAGGCGTATATTTCTGAGGATATCCAGACTTGATTCTACCAGACGACGCTCAATGGGGTTTAATTGGTAAGAATGTTTTGACCATGTTTTTTTTACTTTTATAAGGTTTATACATGTTTTTGTATTTTTATTTTTCCCAAGGTTAAACTAAATTTTGGATGTATGCAGATGTAGGTCGAGTTCGACTAGTGGATCAGCTAGAGTAGAGAGCAAAGGAGCCAATAGAGAGGATTTTCTGGAGAGAAGTCCTTTGGGATTTAAATATGACCGAGACTCTTGTTGAGCTACAAAAACACATAGAGGGATTGACTCTCAGGATTCCGGATTGCTGGATCGAAGAGTTACCCATGAGACTGCAGCGCCACACTATTGGCATTCCTAACCGTTGGATGCAGTTATTGCATAGGATAGCTAGATCAGTAGCTTGTTATCACGAGCATCACTAGTTTACAACTTTGACATTTTGCATACATTTTGAGGTCACATGACCAATGTGTCTTGGGCACAAATTTTGTAAAATCCTATAACTATCTATCTATTTGTTTTTAGTGTTTTCCTATGTTTATCACGCAATCCTATTCAATTATGTGATGTGAATTGAAAATATGTCTTAACATGTGTTGCAAATGTATGTTTATAACATAATTCGCTAAGGAATTACTTAATGTGTTCAAATTTCTAGAAATGTGTTGATATTGAATGAAATCAAAATGTCTTTCCAAAAGTCAAACTCTTAGGAACATATGATGCAGTGTTGGATTTCCGACAGTATAAACACTAGTAAGTTGTAGTACAATAAGTTATGAGTCTAATCTAATGATGATGAAGTTAATACCAAATGAAATGGAATCAGAGAGAAGTTCGATCAACATGCTATATTCAACAATATTGTTTGTAGATCGACCGATACAAATCCCTTGAAAATTCACTAACTCGTAGTTCAGAGAAAAAATGTCCCACGCTACAGAGGATAGATTCTGTGTACTATGACTAGCACCATCAGCATACCCAATGAATGGTTCCAAAGATTCAAACATCTGCAATGAAATGTGAAGCGTATTACTAACTTCAAGAAAACTATAGAAAAACAAACTAAGACAGTAGATGCAAATCAAAATCATATATATAATATAATACAACAATATACCACGCTTAAATAAGCCTAGTAACGTTTTAGATACAACCCATTTCAGGGTTGCGCCAATAAACTTCCACCATAATCTACCAACTCGTAGGCACCCTTAGCAAGAACTCTTTTGAAAATATAAGTGCCATGCCATAATGGCTCAAATTTTCCTGTACTTATTACATCATCTTCCTAATCATAAAGTAAGACTAGGTCACCCACTAAGAAGATGCGAGGCTGGACGTGTTCATCATATTGCTCTTTTATACGTCTCTTATGTGCTTCGTTGGCCAATGCGGCTTCACGACACATTTCATAAAGATGGATGAGGTTAAAAAGACGTGTTTCTTTAGAATAGGTGTAAGATAACAAGTCAACGACGAGTTTTAATGATGATATTTCACATTGGATAGGCAAGATAGCTTCCAGACCATACACCAATTGAAAGGAGTAAATCCAGTTGCGTTTGTCACCGAGGTTCGGTATGCTTAGAAAGCCGAGTATAGGATCAAATGCCAATTTCGTTTATTAACTCCTATCATTCATTGAAGCATTCATTTAAGAATATTGTTAATAGCCTCAACTTTTCCATTGAATTGTGGATAATAAGGAGTAGAACTATCATGTGACAGTCCTAATTTGGTAGTTAACTCATTTATCATGTGATTGCGAAAATCCTTACCATGATCTGTGACTATAGCCTGTGGAACACCAAACTGTGAGATGACATGATTGAAAAAGAATAATGTAGTTGTTTCACCTTTGTTATTGAATGTAGGCATCGCTTCGGCCCACCTGGTAAAGTAGTCTACTGTGACAATAATATAACCATGCCCCCCGGACGAACAAGGGTTGCAGGTCATGAAGTCAATGCCCCATTTTTAAAATGGTCCCACAGTGATAACAAGGTGCATCGGTGCTGGAGGTTTCTAGATTTTACGATCAAATATCTTGCATGCATGACAACTTCTGACGGCAAGGATGCAGTAGTGAAATATGGTTGGTGAAAATTAACCAGCGTGAAGTATCTTCTATGTGATAGCGTATCCAGACAAGTGTCCACCACAAGCCCCAACATGACAATCATTTATAACCTTCTCGGCCTCCTCATGAGTGAGGGACCTCCTTAAAATCGTATCGACACCACGACGATAAAGTGTATCGCTGACGATCAGATAATATTTGGCTTGGTATCAAATATGTCGTTGTTGAGAGTGAGAGGTATCGGGCCGAAAATTATGGGTTTGGAGATAAATGATAAAATCCCCATACCAAGGATTAGATGATCCAATCAGAAAAAAAGACTCATCAGGAATTGATGGTTCTGATGTAGTTGGAGTATTATCAGAGGGAAGGTCGCAGAGAAGCTCGGCCAAAACTAAAGACTTCTTTGACTTGGATATGATGAATTCCAAATCAAATTCCTGCAAAATGACAATCCATTTTGAATATTTCCCCCTAGCAATTGACATGATAGAATGTATGTCATGGGGTTGCAACCCGAAATGGAAATGGTCTTTCGGAACAGGATATAATGGTGAAATCTTTGGACAACTTGAATGGTCGCCAAGGCGAGCTTTTCGACATATGAATACTTCACTTCCATATCATTTCGATTGCGACTAAAATAATATATCATATTTTCTATCCCATCTTCTTCTTGAACCAATACCATAACAATGGTCGTATCAACCACGTCAATATATAAGAAATAATCACTCTGATTCTTGTGGGGATACATTAATGATGCTTGGACAAGTGTATCCTTGACAACATCAAAAGAAGCTTGCACAACCTTGTCACAATGGAAGGGAATACCCTTTTTCAAGAGCTGAGTAAATCCTTTATCCATTTCAGCGTAGTTGGGTATGAAAATCCTTAGGAAGTTAGCATTTCCTTGAATTTTTTGTAACTGAAGAAAATTTGATGGCGCAGGAAAATCAAGAATGGTGTGGACCTTTAGTGGGTCGATTCGAATTCCTTCTTTTGAGATGAAGAATCCTAGCAAATGAACAAAACCAACACATAACACACATTTATGTGGATTGAGGCATATTTTGTAGTGTCGGCTGTTGAAATTTGGTTACCGGAGGATAGGTGGTTCCCTAAGGCTTTGATCTTTGGCCTAGGGAAAAGTGTCCAAAAGAATTTAATTTTTTCTCCTAAAGTGACTTTATAAAGTTATAAAGTCAAATCTAATTTAAAAGTGACTTTAAGTGATAAAGTTACTAAAGTGACTTTATAAAGTTATAAAGTCAAATCTAATTTAAAAGTGACTTTAAGTGATAAAGTTACTAAAATCTAATTTTAAAGTGACTTTAGTAAAGTCAATGTAAAATTAGAAAGGAAAAGTGACTTTGGAAATAAATGACTAAGTGGGTCTTTATTAAAGTGGGGTGAATTAAAAAATAGAAAGTGAGATTTAAATGAGCATTTAATCTCGGCCCTAGATCTCAATCTATTTCAGCCATTGGATTTAGGGATTCCCCAAAAGTCACTTAGGGTTAGGTTAAAGGAGGGAAAGGAGGAAAAGGTCATTCATTCTTTCATGAGCAGATTGGGAGAAGGAGAGAAGGAGAGCTGGAGATTTTTCTGAGCAGTGAGAAGAAGGAGGGCAGCAGTGAAGAGATTTCAGCAAAGGTACAACAGCATTTATTGGCACACATACCGAGGCAGAAAATTCGTACAACAAAGGAGAGGCAGTGTTTCCAAGTGAGGAGGCACAAAAATCGAGGAAGATGGTACAGCAGCAAGCACGCACTCCAAGGCACAAAAATCAGGCACGTTTTTCAAGGAAGAGGGTGGTTGTCATTTTCGGCACAAAAACTGAGGAAGAGGACATCATCTACAACTCTGTTTTTTGGCATGGATTTCGAGAGAGGTTGTTGTACAAAATCTGTACAGTTCGTACAACAAAGTATGGCTGTTTCGGCACGCTTCCCGAGGTGGCCGTACAACATTTAATGTTGTCCTAAGGTGCTGTAAATTTTATGTTTTTTGTTGTTGCTGATTTGGCACAATTTCCGAGGCGGTGTGCAAGCACGGAAATCGAGATAAGTCTGTAAATTGGTTGCTGGAATTTTTTCTGAGTTTTTCCTGTTTCACTGTAAAAAGCAATATTCAGAAAAATAAAAGAGAAGCTCTCAAACTGGTTTTCCCCAAGAGTTGTAGGGGGTTTTTCCAGGGTCATGTTGACCAAAAATATCTGTGTTAAAATGTGTGAATGACTGTTTTAAGCTTGCTGATTTTTATTTCTGCATTTGCCAGCATTCTGTAAATTTTTTAGAATTTGTGTTTTTAGCAAAAAAATATTTTTCTGTTGTTGAATGTAAGGATATGGGAAAGGGAATTTAACTAAAAGGAGAAATAAGGTGAAACTAAAAACCGGGGTGGGAAAACAATAAATTTCTACATCGGCAACGTAAAAAGATAAATCTCAAATGCATCGGGTGATCAGTTCGGTTTCATGAATGCATGTGTAAATAATCTAGATAAGGTTGGACAATGTGCTTGATGTCATTGAAATCATAATCCATTACTCTCTCAAATGTTTCCCCAGCATCATTTAAACCAAATGGGAGTTTACAATAAGCGAATGTTCCCTAGGGACAGATTAATGTTGTATTATATTGGTCCTCTGAGCATATATTCATTTGATTGTAACCAGAAAATGAATCCATGAACGAAAATATTTCACATCCAGCACAATCGTCAATAATTTGGTCAATAAAGGGATTATGATAGTTGTATTTTGGACAAGTAAGATTGACATCCTGATAATCAACACACACTCTTATTGTCCCTTGTTTTTTCATAACAGGAGCAATATTGGAAACCCAATTAGTTAGCATAATAGGGTCAATGAAACCAGCACGCAAAAGTTTTTCAACTTCTACTTTAATGGAAGAATCCTTCTTCAGATGAATAGGAGGAAGGCATTGACGTACCAGTTTGACATCAAGGTACATTTTAATGGTGTGTTCAACAATACTAGTATTTATGCCTAGCATTTCCTCGTCATACCAAGAAAATATATCTCGTAATTCATGAAAGATAAAGTGTTGGAATAGGGTTTCCAGCAAGCTGCGAAATTGGTCCAATTTTGCATATTTTTTATAATATTTAGTCTAGCGCAGGGGTTTTGGGGTGGGTCAAAGCCCCAAAAGCATTGTAATATGGTAGAGGGTATACCTGGGGTCCGAAAACCATGGTTTGCGGACCATACGAAATATTAGGAAAGATGGTTATAAATAGAGGGACATTTTGGATTGTAGGTAGAAGACGATGAAGAGCTCTTGATGTGAATTGTGGTTTAGTAGATCTGTTTGGGTTTTTGGGGAAGGACTCCTACTGGCTGTGTGTGTGGAGATCCAGAGTCCTGCTGTGAGCAGTTCCTGCTGCTGTGTGCGCAGGTTGGGACAGGTACTGTAAGAGGGAATTGATGAATTAATGAATAAGAAAGGTTGTTTCAGAACTGAATCTATGTGTACTATTTATGAGAATCATTGGTAATTTCTTTATTATGCGTATTCTGTATTCAACTGCGAAATTTCTGTGTAAGTGTGTTTACTACATCTAGATCTTTTCTGTTATGTTTTATGCAATACTGTGTTGTTGTCATAGAAGTATATAATTATCAAACACTGTAGTATAGTTGACCTTGCGAACATGGATGCGAAAAGAGACCTATATATCCTTCTCAGAAAGAGGCTATCTAGGCATCACAAGGCTAGACGCAACTCTGCTTGCCTTACCAACCCTTTCTCAGGGTGTGGAAACCTGGTTCCAGCACCCACCCATACTACTTCGGGTGAGACTTTGACCTGTGCATGCGGGTCACTGCCAAATGGGCTAGTAGTATAGGGGTTTGTTAGGAAACCTTGAACTCCAAACCTGGGTCAGGACCGCTTGATCCAACAAATCGTTCCATTGCCGGGACCCAAAGCATGTTCAGAAGGGGGTCGGGTAATGCCAAGAGAATTATTGAAGGCCTGATAAGGAAGAAGAGCAGGTACGATTGAATGATTTCCAAACTGGATGAAGGTACAACGCGGAGCAGTAAGTACTATCGAACCAATCAAGAAGGGGATATATCTGTCTATAGCCTGCTAAGAGGAGTAGTCGCGCAAAGCCCACCAGCTACACTGCCTTCAGAACCGCGTAAGGTTAAAACCTCACCTGAAATCCCGCCAGAAGAAGATATGGCAGCGTACTTGAAATTACCTACCTGTAAAGGTGCGGGAGATGAGGACATGGACCGATTTTGGTTTGTTTCAAACTCGGTATGGACTGCGCAAGGTGTGGCGAGCGATACTATGAAAAGGGCATAGTTGTCCCTGGCCTTCAAAGAGAGAGCACTGGACTGGTATATGTGGTACATATCTCAAACTGGGAGTGCATCCATTCAAGATATTAAGGACGCCCTAAAACAACTGTTCCGAAAACCTAAGTCCTACTCTCAGATCGTAACAGACGTGAAATATTTCAAGCAAGGAACAACTGAGTCTATATGGGAAGCTGATCAAAGAATAAAGAAAGAAATCACAGAGTGGGGATTTAAGTATAACGACAGACAACATACTGAATGGTTCATCGCTATGCTAATACCTCACTTGCATGTACCTATGGGCCACAAAACCTTCGAATCACAGGAAAAAGCTTTGGAAGCCACCATGAAACTAGAAGCCGCACCCAGAGAAGACACTTCGTTAGAAGTACAACAAATTCAGGAGCAGCTCGGAGCTATGAACATGGAGATTCAGAACCTACAGAAGTAACTGGGAAAATGAGCTAGTGTAGACCTATGGTGCATATGATGTCAGACATCTAGACATACGAAGGATCAGTGCCCACTACTGGCAGATTACGTGCAGGAAGGAGGCCCTAGTCCGCTACATCCAGGCTCAATCGGATCTGTGTTGTGGTGCAATGACTGCCGAGTAGCAGGACTGCACGATACAACCCAGTGCCCCAGACTAAGTGCGAGTGAACTAAAGAAACAATGGTGTAGATTTTGTTGGTCAGTAGCACATGATGAGCAGAACTGTCGAACTTACAAGCTGGTGATAGATTGAGGAAACTTGTATAGGGTAAAATCAGACCCTGTGTCGCCTAGATCTCCCACGAGCTTTGGTGTCTCTCCAGAAAGGGGCAGGGGAGGTCAGGGAGGAAGTGCGGGACGAGGATGTGGGCAACTAATTTTTTATAACTAGGGGAAGTAGGACACTTTGCAAGGGACTACCCAAATCCTACCAGGAAATCCTGCAAATATTGCCAGCAGCTAGACCATGAGATTGAAGACTGCCCAATCTTGATAGCAAGAATGCAAGAAAAACAGCCAACACCAATGCAGAATGTACAAAGAGTTAAGGCTGAACTACGGGACAGAAATCCAAGTGTGAATTTTGAAACACGTAGTGGGGTGGCCACCAGGGAGCCTACAAAGGAGGTTGCAAGGGGTCCTCCAATCCAACAAGCACCTGTCAACCAAGAAGGGTTGGACCATGAACTAGGACAAGAAACAACTACCGCAGTCCACCAGGACAGTAATGAGACAAGAGACTCTAATATGCAGACTATGCAGACACCTGCGCACCTCAAAGTGGATGACAAGGTGAGACCATTCTTGTAGGTGTGTATAAAGCTATTACACCACCCACACACCGAAGAAAACCTTCAGGCAATGATAGATAACTGCGTAGGGCAGTCCCACCTATCTCCAGAAGTTCGAGACATGCACAAGTTAGGCAGATATAGGAAACGCACCAATAGGGAGATGATATTAACTGCCCAAAATAGTAATTATGAGATGGATCAGGTTATCTTAGACTTGGGATTAGATGAAAATGTGCTACCTAAGAAAACTTGGCAGCAAATGGGAGAACCAAAATTGGAGTGGTTCAATATCCAACTGCGTATGGCCAACCAACAGAAGATTATACCTATGGGGAGACTATAAAAAATCATGGTAGATATCGATGGGGTTAGGGCCCAGGCTGATTTCAAAGTAATTCAGATTGTATAAGTCAGGCCCATACCCTATTCTCTTAGGACTGGACTAGGCCATAGATATGGGTGATATCATCAACCTCAAGAAAAGAAGCATGGTATTTGAAAATAACGGAACAAGGGTGATAGTACCATTAGATCCTATGGAAGGTGAATGCTACATAGAGCCAGTACGCGGTGAAGGAGAGGTAGATCACATTTACAAGTTGACCGCGCGGAATGAAGATTGGATCAATCCCACGACAGATGGGGTACTCTTCCGGGAGGCAGACAGTGAATACTTCTCTAACTCTAATGAGGAGATGGAGAATTGGAAAAATCGGTTGCATGATGTCTCGACGCTACGATGTCTTTGGGTCACGAGGGACCTCTGCTACATTTCTTCAGAGGAAAGATGTCTACCCCATTTTGATGAATTTGTTAGCATCCAGGAATTCCTTAGAACACTGGAAGCTATAGTTCCAAGAGAAAGACAACTATGGGCCCTTAATCTAGATATGCGCGGAACACCTGCACGATGGTGGGACACCCACAAGGAAGCATTCCAAGACTGGGAGACATGTCGAGATATGATGATCCTGCGGTTCACACCTCCGGCTGATGTATGCACTAAGATGTTCCTCGGACCTAGAGACCCGCGCGTGCATCTGCTCACCTGGATGGACAAATGGTCCGACCGGACTATAGAAGAGTGGGTTCATCTATTTATTCATGCCTTGGGGCCTATCCCCATCGCATGGTATTTATATGCGGAGCTACATCAACACACCCGCCACTGGGAAATACTAAAAGATGACTTTATAGGAATGTTTGAGCTAATTGAGGGGATGGAGGTGCTCGATTAAGCTCTGCAGGACATCGATGATTTTGTATTTAATGACTCGCACCATCACACCACACAATAAGTCCTAACATGGGAAGCACAGATGCAAGGCATAGTCGACTACCGGAGCTTGCTGATAGAAGAAGAGGAAGATAATCCTCGGAACGTCTCTGTCCCATAATCCAAGGGGGAATGCACAGTCATTAGACCCCTGCTACAGAATATTGATGTGAATCAACCTCTCAAGCTACGTGAAATTAATATCAGGATGAAAGAATATCCTAAGTTGGCCATAATTGGGGACTATTGAGATGAAGGAACCGTAGGCAAAATTGCAAAGCTACTTACATAATATCAGGACTTATTCCTCACAAAGTTTTCCGAGCTCAAAGGAATCACGGGGGACTTAGGCATTATGCACATCACTTTGAAACCAGAGGCACACCACGTAAAGCAGTGGCCTTTCCGACTAAATCCTAAATATAAGAAAAAGGTAAAAGAAGAATTGGAAAAAATTATTTCCACAGGTATCATTGAACTGGTTGAACAGTTGAATTGGGTAAGTCCAATGGTCATCCAGGAGAAGAAAAAAAAGGGGGAGATATGAATCTTCGTAGACCTATGCAAGTTAAACAATGCCTCTGTACATGACCCCTTCCCTACACCTTTCTCAGACGAAATCCTTGATAGCGTGGGCAGACAGGAAGCCTATTCCTTCACCGATGGGTTCTCAGGGTACCACCAGATCCGAATTGCACATGGAGATCGCAGTAAGACTATATTCACAATAGAATGGGGGTCCTTTCAATATATAGTCATGCCCTTTGGTCTCAAGAATGCACCTGCTATCTTCTCAAGAGTAGTAGTTGTTGTATTCAAGGAGTTTATCCATAAGTTCCTGGAGGTTTATTTCGATGACTAGACGGTATTCGGCTTGGTAAAGGAGCATGTCTCCAACCTACGCTTAATGTTGGATGCCTACTAAAAGCACCAGATTTCCTTGAATAGCAAGAAGTGTATCTTCTGTGTGCCTTTTGGAATCTTTCTCGGGCACATAGTATGTCGACAAGGGCTGATGGTTGATCCTGCGAAGGTAGCCGTAATTATAAACCTTGCAGTCCCAACAACGGAGAAACAATTGTGTTTGATTCTCGGACACACGAGATATTAAAAAAAATTCATTCAGGGGTACGCACTAATCACAACACTCATGGAAAAACTACTTAAAAAGGATGTTTCCTTTTTTTGGAATGATGAATGTTAGCAGAGTTTTGAGCTACTCAAAGTGAAGATGGTCCTTGCACCCATACTAATATTTCCTGATTGGTCGAAGGAATTTCATGTACATGTGGATGCATCAGGCATCGCCTTGGGTGTAACTCATCCTAGGGAGGGAGATATTGATCAACCGGTTGCCTTTGCTAGTCGAAAGCTCTCGGGCACGGAGCACAACTACTCTACCACCGAACGAGAGGGACTCTCTAGGGTATATGCATTACAGAAATATCAACACTATCTGTTGGGCGGACACTATAAGATGTTTACCGATCATTCGGATTTAAAATACCTTGTGAACAAGCCTGTGTTGGGGGAGAATATTTTTCGATGGCTATTGCTATTTTAGGAATATGATTTTGGAATCATCGTCAAGCTCGAAAGGCTGATTGCAGGTCCAGATCATCTGTCCCGCATTGAGACGAGGGAAGAACCCACTAACTTGAAGGAAGGATTACCAGATGTGCAGCTATTTTCCATTAAGGTTGTTGATGCACACTTCGCTGATATCATTCAGTTCTTGATTACAGGCGTAGCCCCCGTAGAATATTCAGTGCAGCAGAAGAATGATTTGGTTGCTCGAGTGGCAGACTTTACTATCATTGCCGACAGATACCTCCTGGAACATGAACGACATGCCGTTTTGGCAGAGGTGCACGAAGGCATCGCAAGAGGCCAATATGCAGGAAAAGAAACGGCACAAAATATCTTGAGAGCTGGGTTATGGTGGCCTACCCTACATCATGATTCTCACACCTATTGTAAATTGTGCGATACCTTCCAATGGACAGGACGGCCCTCACGTAGAGATGAAATGCCATTGCAACCTCAAATAGCTTTGCAGGCCTTTGAAAAATGGGCCATTGATTTTGTAGGACCCATCAATCCTCCAGGAAAGAAGACAGGTGCGCGCTACATTATTACTACCACTGACTATGTCACTTGATGGGCTGAAGCGCAAGCGGTGAAGAATTATACTAGAGATACTGATGCGCACTTCATCTTTGAGAAAATTCTTACCAGGTTTAGCTACCCAAAGATCCTAATGAGAGACAGACACATGCACTTCAATAATGAAATGATACAAGCCGTGAATGAGGAATTCTAGATCCATCATGCGAAAAGTACACCGTACCATCCACAGGAAAACAGGGTGGTCGAGGATTTCAACAAAATATTAGAGCAGGCATTGACCCAGGTTTGCAATGACGATCATAGTGACTAGGATGTACACATCCCCTCTGTTCTATGGGCCTACCTGACGACTTGCAAGAAGCTAATAGGAAGGACCCCCTTTCTGATGGTCTACGACAAGGAGGCCATTATGCCAATAGAATACATTGTTCCTAGCCTACGTGTCGCAACATTTACAAATATGGCAGAACCTGATATAATGGAGGAATGCCTTGCGCAACTTTTGGCATTGGAGGAAGACCGGTTCATTGCTAAATTTCATCAGCAGGTTCAGAAGACTCGCGATAAAGCTTAGCATGATCGACATATTCACCAAAAGACATTCGTAGAAGGCCACCTAGTACTCTTATACGATAGCCAATTTGTGAAACACTCAAGGAAATTTCGACAGCATTGGCTTGGTCCCTACACCGTTAAGGAAATCATGGATGGTGGAGCAGTTCGGTTAGCTACCCTACACGGTGACGTGTTACCAAGATATGTCAATGGTAGTCAGCTCAAGCCATATAGGGCTAAATGGCTATATGGCTGGAATAACTGGCTCAGGTAGGATCAGCCCACCTGGGATAGGATGCTGACACACAAATAGGATACGCACGCTGGTCATCAGACAGCTCCAGGGGCGATTTGCAGAACCGCGGCCACAGTGAATCGGGACTAGGGAAAATTTTAAGAACCCCCCTAAATTTATATATATAATAAATGGGCGAATCCCTTTGATACATAGGAAAAATGGAAGGCGATTTTATTAATAATCACTACAAGAAAAAAGGACATTGGTGAGGGTCATGCGTGTGACGGACCTTTAAGGTCCGTCACCATTGTCACATATGGTGACGGTCCTTAAAAAAGCATCGTTGTAAGTGTATATAGTGATGGTCCTTTAAGGTTGGTCACCAAAGCCATTTTCAATGACACTTTTGGTGAGGGTCGTTAAAGGCCCATCACTAATTCTCTCTTTGGTGACATTTCTAGTGACGAATTTTTAATGTTCGTCTAGTTCTGCTAAGCATATTGTTGCTGCTCATGCTACTACTAGCACTGATATTGAGGTTGGAGAGGAGTTTTAGGAAGTATGGAAGGTAGATGTGGTGGAGAATTACAAAGAGTACCCCATGATGGGCTCCATTTTTCCCTTTGGTATTTGTGCCTGTAAGATCTTTTGTCCATTGAACCAACAATTAACCGTTCAACCAACAATCAACTTGACTGAGTTGATTATGTACGAGTCAACTTAGACTAATCTTCAAAACTATGCTTTGCACTATCCCATATTTATCACACTAATGCTACAAAACATTGTGCATTTGCACCCAACTCTCATGCATGCACACAAAATTTTCATTAACATCTATAACCCTAACCAAGTGAGAATTGATCAACAATTTGCACCAAAGTTTTTTATAGTGTTGAAAGTTCATAAGAAATTTAGATCCATAGTACCTTAAATAAATTTTGAGATAACCTCCACAAAATCGACCACAATAGATCAAACTTGTGATAAATTTTAAACCTACAAAAATTAGGATTCATGTTCCTAGGAACGATCATAAGAAGTAGTTGGCATATAGGTCGATTTTTTAGCCTTGACACATTGATAATGCAATGTCTTAGGTCAAAAATCACACATTGAAAATTCATCAATGAAAATAAGACAAGATCATTATGAATTACACATACTCCAAACTTCCTACCAAATTCTACTTAGTTGTCCCCAACTCAGCTATACATAATCTTATAGTAAATTAAAATTCCACAAAGCCTTCTTCACATAGCTAATAAATGGCCATTGGAAGAGCACCCCTTATATAATAGTAATAGTAGCAATCAATAGATTATTTCATATTGAACTTCATAGCCATAGCGCTCCTATGTATTGTATGATGTATTCAACTTGCATTATCAAATATAGATAAAATCATACTTCTGATTGATACATTTAAAACATACTTGTGCACAATGTTGAATGCAATGGCAGTCAAGGAGTAAAGTGGGTTTAACGTGTAATGATATATAAAATAATGGAACATAGATGGAACATAGACTGATTTCGTTTAGATATAGGTAACCTTCTGAATGTAGACCATTCCTTGAAGAACATTTTTATTGATGAGGAATTTAATACAATATTCAATTTTTGAACTAAAAATACTATTTCTATAGATTTGTGTATGGGTAAACAATAAATAAAAAATTTAACTAGCCTTGGGGTGGTCAATATTTATAAATTTTATTTATACTTGCTTTACCATGTATATATATCATATACCTATCAATCACAAATATGAAAATTTGTGGAATTCACAATGATGATCTGCTCTGGAAACACAACCAACCTTTATTATTACCAATATTAACTTTTATATAGTAGCACATATGTAGATAAAATTTCCAGCTTCCAAAGAGACAAACTTGCTTCTCCAACATGATGGCACATTCTTAACTACTAACATTTTTGATTGCTGAATGTAAGAAATATTTCTAAGTACATCTAATCTACTGCGAGGCTCAAACTCCTAGACTATGTTCTTTTTTACCATGTATCTATAGGCTGTAGCCTTCTTCTTTTTTGAAGAGGAGCTGTCTATTATCAGAACTACCTTCCCTACCTCTGATGCCTTGAAGGAATTGCAAATTGACTCATCAGATGAAGAAAAAATTTTGTTCTTGTCAATTAGAGTTGAATAGCTTCCCTGTGCACTCAACACAAACTCTGACCGATAGGAAACATCCCACCCACCAACTATGAGGTCCCACAGAATTGCTACTCCCGCTTGAACAACAGACAACTTGAATGTGAGAATTCAAAAACAAAGAAAAATCCTAATCACATATATCTTGAGGATGAAATCGATCTCAAATCCAACACCCATAAAATTTATATCCAAAACTAAAACTCATCAAATTTGGAAGTATATTGGAAAAAAAACCGAGGCAAAAGAGCTAAATTTGAATGCAGGAACTGACACAAAATCTACAAACTTGAGCAATTTATGACGTACATTACCTCCACTCCCTCGATCTCAAGATTGAAATTCTCCCCAGTTCTAATGGAGAACTCTACTGCAAGATTGTGAGGTCCAAAATCTACATCTTTGGTCCTCCTAAGTCCCCCATACTGTATAGGCACATTCTCTGGAGATATAAATCTACAAGTAAAATGAAGTATTAAATAAGTTTCTAGTTAATTTTCATTGAATATATCCTTCATTCCATCATATATAATCAGAGTCTTCAATTGAGGTTGAGCATATTTTCACTACATTAGAGAAGGAATTTCACATACTTGTAGAAGGTATCTGTGACTTTTCCTTCACGTGCAATTACAAATTTTCTCTTGGTACTTTGTGTCAAGAAAGAGCTCAACATGTAGTACAATACATTGAAATACCACGGGACATTGATGAACACCTGAAAATAGAGAGAATAATAATTAAGAGGTGATTTGTCTATTTGATAAACTGGTTATAATATCCTCGCCCTTATAGGGCCCAACAAAATCCCACGCTTGAAAACTGAATATAGCAAAAAGACTTAATTACATATGGAATACTTGACA
Organism: Pinus albicaulis; assembly: GCA_034641835.2. Classification (NCBI taxonomy): domain Eukaryota; kingdom Viridiplantae; phylum Streptophyta; class Pinopsida; order Pinales; family Pinaceae; genus Pinus; species Pinus albicaulis. The sequence continues at coordinate 326,340,178 of CM076584.1, read as the reverse complement.
ATTAGCAAGATTGGAGAAATTCTTCAACATTGTCTATTTTGAAAAATCTATTATCAACAAGAAGGATTAAGATCAATTCATGTTTGTAAATGGCTATGCTCATATGAAATGGTGGAATAATTAGAAATGCATGATCGTCTTAACATTGATTTCACTCCACATTATCTTCATGTGAAAATTTGATCTAAGGTTTTCCAAGAATTTTTTTGAAGTCTGATCAAATATCTTCAAGCTGTAAGAAACATTGGCTCTGTACATACATATTTATGTGAAAATTAATCTCATAAATGGGCTCTTGCTCTCAAGAAACCTATAACAGGTTTCTAGTAGCTTGGTTCTCTAACTATCTTTGGAGCCTTGGATCTGACTTATTATCTACGTCATTATATAATTTCCATAGCATTGCATTTGGCATTGCCACCTCTATTTGAAGTGACATCACCACATTACACAAAAGATCGCATTATGAAATGACATATTTCTAATGATCATCACATAATCCTCACTCTTCCTCACTCTCGCTCATCTGTGGCCACATGTCCCTCCAATGATCAGGTCTACTCATTCTAATGCCATGAGAATCAATGTAATGGTACAAACCACTAATTCAACGCCCATGAAAGAGTTATGAAATACATTTCAAAAGATATCCAAGGCCCGCCTAATCAAACCATTTATGATAGAATGTCCTCAGCTCTGAAAATATCAAGAAGAGTGAATCTGGAATCCAATGTCCGAATTATTATGATCTCTACCTCCTGTTCTTTATTAAAGATAGAACTTTATTTTGATGAGTTGCATCACTCAATCATTTGTGGTTTAATGCTAAATTCAATCCTTGTTGCTAACTGACAAAAAATATGCCCACGTCATACCAAGTGATCGTTAGACAAAGCCTGATGGCTTAATAACTTGGTTACAATAAAAATAATTACATTGCATAATTTACATTTAGAAATTGTGCATAAGAAATTCTCTCTTCAATGTCTTCTTCTTAGAGGAGGTGTGAATATTAATGAATTGCTAGGTCAGTATGAATAATTTATAAGCTGTATAGGTGAAGAAACTTTATTTATAGCAATTTAAAATGGTGTTTAAGACTACATGTGCACAAATAACAAGTACTTTTGGTAAAAATTGTCTAGGATATGATTAAAAAGAAAGAGCAAATAAATTACAGGTTCTTCAGCTTGCTGCCACCATGATTCAAGTAGGTTCTATTGCCACTATGGCTCCTATATATTTATATTCTTGCAACAATATACTTCATGATAAAAGTAGGCCGGCTGAGTTCAGTGCCCAACATCCCTAAGTAGATTGCAGGAATTAATTTAATTGTCTTATGACTAGTCAAAATTGCCTTTGGCTGGGCTTGCTATAATACGAAGAGCTCTTAAATAATAATTCTAAAATTTTATGAACTGGTTGCTTGCGCTGTGTGGTACCCTTCATGCAAAATGTTATGTGCTTTAAGAAAAAAAATTCAAATTGTAACTTTCACATTAGTTGTTTCCACTATCATTTAGCCAAAAACAAGCCATAGCAGAACATATTTGTTATGTATTTTTATTTTATTGTTAAATATGATCTGCGATTCTAAGTTATTCTTGTCATGTTCCCTAGGGGCATTCAGAGCATTAGTTTACAGTTAAGCATAAACAAAATTTAACGCCACCAACATTATTATATAGATCAATAATGGAGTTTCTGAAAATTAACCTCATACTCTGATTTCCATCTCTGCTCTCATCTTTACTGCAATAGTATGTGTCCAGTACTGGCACCTGAATTTCATGATGCGCTAGCAGCTATAACCAAAACACCTTTGGAAAATAGCTATTATGCCACTGTTCTACTCTACTCACTACCCCTTGAAGACAACTAATTCACTTCCAAAAATTCTAGAGGGTCGTTTTAGGAATTACATGTTAAGAGAGGATTTTGTTTTTCTTAATGTCTAAACAAAAAACTCCTTTGACCACAATTATAATTCAAATTTTCATATTTAAAAAAACACCCAGCAACTAAAATTGGGTCTATGAGATGAGAGACAGGTTGAGATGGTCAGATGTTTGATTACAGTTGATTCAGATGGTCAGATGTTTGATTACAGTTTGATTTTACCAGATTTTGGCTTTCCAGAAGATTACTTTTGAGTTTCCTGAATGTTCCTTCATTTTCTTGGCATTTTCTAGGGACCCTGGATTTCAGGGAAGGATTACAAAAGGTATCATTAACCATGTTCTTGTCGCCTATTGCAATGTCAACTGAATTGTCATTTGTTATGCAGATTTCAGCAGCCCTACAATCTTCGAAGTCATTTTCAGATATCTCTTTCTTCTTACCATATTTAGATGAATTAATTTTATGACAAATGTCTCTCTTACATTTATTTAACATATTCAAATCGCACCTCGGTGATGGGCATTATGCATAACCTTTGTGCCTTTGTGGAAGCCATTTACCATGAAATTCCTTTGCCTCTAGGTTAGATGCTTTTCTTGGACCTTTCATTCGATCACTTGGGCGTTTACTCTCTCGGGAGACCAGATTCATAGTATCAGGTACAGTTCCTTTGTTATGGCTGATCACACATATATTTCTGCTCATATTCTTGGGTCGTTTTATATTTTCTCTCTCATGTAAATTTTTTGAATCATATTTATATCTCCAATTCATCTTCAAGGTTGCAAAATTTGTTGGAGTAAGTGTTTCACAGTCAGATGGAAATGTAGTTTGAAAAGAAAGTGGATGAGCCGGGGCAGATGTAAAATCATGTAGGGGGTCTGAAAAGGACAACCAACTACTACTTACACAAGACAATTTTTGTGTCACAAATTCCATTTTTCTTGAGGGAACAGGTGGATTATGTTGTTTCTTGTTATAGCTTGTCCCTTTTTTTCTTCATTTTTCTCTTGTGCATTTAATAACCACTGAGGTAGGCTTGAATTACATTTTAATTGATTTTATAATATTTGGAGTGCATCTGATTGGATTATAAGGGATCCGGGATTATTGGCAGCCTTCCCAATTCTAGAAGTATGTATGCAACCACTATTCACTAGTTTTGGGAAAGCATGTAGTTCTAAAATTGTGCTCTTGCTTTGACTGTAGACATGGTTTTTGTGGACCCTTGCTGGATATCTTATATGTTTGGGAGCATTATGGAAGTAAGTACCATGGAGGTTGAAATCTGATCTTGACTGTTCATTCTGTCCAAATTCATATGTTGTATAGTTAGAGGAATATTTGCATGCCACTTTGTCTCCTTCATTCACAACATTGTTGGACAGATGGATGACAGGAGAATTTATTGTGCTGCCAATAGCACATAATGGTGAAGTAGAAGTCCACCTTGGTTGAGAATAAAATTGACTTCTCAATGATTGTTCACAATGAACACAACTTTGATGCTTAACACCAAAACTCAAAAAGAGTCACAATTCAATCTTATAACATGTCGAGTCCGGTTTAAGGTTTAAACCCCGAGCATCTTTATTTGCGACAACCGTCAATCAAAGATCAGATGATTTTCGCACCCTTTTAAGCCACATAATCGTTATAAGAAATAAGTTGAGGGCTCCATCGTTATTGCATCACACTTTACACCTATGATCCACTCTTGCATGTTCATCCGATGGATATCTCATCACAATATACATGTTGTTTAACATTTTAAATCTACGCGAAATGAATGGTTTTGTGACGCCATGTGTCACTCAATGGGGTGTATCGCGTAGGTTTAATGTTTACTGCTAACATCCCAAAAGCTGTGCGATAACCCTTCATGGTTTTCAAAAAACCATTTACACTGTTCCTTCACTCGTGGTTCCAAAACGCGTATTTTCACCACACTTCCACTGTGCCTTCAACTCATGGTTCAACATGAGTGTGGTTTCAAATCACATGGCTCCAATGCAAGTTTAATTCCGCCATATAAACCATCACACCAATGTACAATATTGAAATCCTTCTAACCATTTTCATTAAACTCGTGGGAAATTGATGATCTTTAAACACCAGCAGGCTGAAAATATCAGCCATTTTTATCTGATCAGAAGGTCAAAGAGAAACAAAGCAGCATTACAAAATTATATTACAGGTATTATGGTATACCATTTCAATGGATAAGCAGACAAAAGGCCCTGTACTTGGAATTGCAGTCCCTCTTTCCTCTTTGCTGATCAATAAATCTTCATGATTTTGTGTTTTGACAAATGGATTTCTTACCTGTATTCACTTCAATCATCATTTTCTGATGTCAGCTCATTGCAGGACATGATTTTTTTGCTGGACGGAATTGAAATTACAACACTATTAATCACTCTCTCAATTACCATTTTCAATGGGATAATATGCCTTCTCCATTAGATGGTATTTGTGACAAATTTCTATTGTTGCTCGCCCACCTCAGCAGTTTTGATCTAGGGGGCAACCTTTGTTGTTCGCCACTGTATCTGTTTGTACCATGTAAATTTCTCTCCTTCTTCTGCAACTGTTTCCACAAATGGTAGATTATAATGGATAGGCAAGGACCTTTACATTCCCATTTAAAGGAGGAGGCTTTAATATATGCTTTTCACCCCCACTTAATTTCATTGGTTCTGCCAATTTGAGGGAGGACTCTATACTTGAACTGTGCAGTCCAATTTTGGATGTTCCATTATGGCTTTCGAGAAGATTACTTTTGAGTTTCCTAAATGTTCCTTCATTTTCTTGGCATTTTCTAGGGACCCTGGATTTCAGGGAAGGATTAGAAAAGGTATCATTAACCCTGTTCTTGTCGCCTATTGAAATGTCAACTGAATTATCATTTGTTATGCAGATTTTAGCAGCCCTACAATCTTCGAAGTCATTTTCAGATATCTCTTTCTTCTTACCATATTTAGATGAATTAATTTCATGACAAATGTCTCTCTTACGTTTATTTAACATCTTCAAACCGCACCTTGGTGATGGGCATTATGCATAACCTTCGTGCCTTTGTGGAAGCCATTTACCATGCAATTCCTTTGCCTCTAGATCAGATGCTTTTCTCGGACCTCTCATTCGATCACTTGGGAATTTACTCTCTGGGGATACCAGATTCATAGTATTAGGTATAGTTCCTTTGTTATGGCTGATCACACATATATTTCTGCTCATATCCTTGGGTAGTTTTATATTTTCTCTCTCATGTAAATTTTTTGAATCATATTTATATCTCCAATTCATCTTCAAGGTTGCAGAATCTATTGGAGTAAGTGTTTCATAGTCAGATGGAAATGTAGTTTGAAAATAAGGTGGATGAGCTGGGGTAGATGTAAAATCATGTAGGGGGTCTAAAAAGTACATCCAACTACTACTGACACAAGACAATTGTTGTGTCACAAATTCCATTTTTCTTGAAGAAGGAACAGGTGGATTATGTTGTTTCTTGTTATAGCTTGTCCCTTCTTTTTCTTCATTTTTCTTTTTTGCATTTAATAACCACTGAGGCAGGCTTGACTTACATTTTGATTGATTTTATAAAATTTGGAGTGCATCTGATTGGATTATAAGGGATCCAGGATTATTGGCAAACTCCCCAATTCTAGAAGTATGTATGCAACCACTATTCACTAGTTTTGGGAAAGCATGTAGTTCTAAAATTGTGCTCTTGCTTTGACTGTAGACTTTGTTTTGGTGGACCCTTGCTGGATCTCTTATATGTTTGGGAGAATTATGGAAGTAAGTACCATGGAGGTTGAAATTTGATCTTGACTGTTCAGTCTGTCCAAATTCAGATGTTGTATAGTTAGAGGAATATTTGCATGCCAATTTGTCTCCTTCATTCACAACATTGTTGGACAGATGGCTGACAGGAGAATTTACTGTGCTGCCAATAGAACAGAATGGTGAAGTATAATTCCACCTTAGTTGAGAATAAAATTGACTTCTCAATGATTGTTCAAAACAAACACAGCTTGTTGGGAATCTCTTTTCTACCAGTTTAGGCACAATGTTATTCAGTATCCTCAGATCTTCAACTCTATTACATGCAAAATAATTTGCTTCAAGACTTTCCATTGGCTTGGAGTTATTCTGAGGGCATTCTGATAGATTTTCTTTCCGTATGGAATGTTCACACAAAGCATTAATTCTCGCGTTTGGAAAAGACAATTCACCTTCTTTGCAAGCACTGGAATTTTGACTTCTGTACTAATCTCTACATTTAGCATCACAATCTGTGTAGCAAGTATATCAATACACAATCTTTGTCAAATAAATGTATCTCCAACAAATCTAAAATATAATGAATCAATTAGAATTACTAGTGTGCACATTTAGATTTAGGCATAATCAAGCGAGTGATCTTATTAAAAATATTTTCTACAAGAACCTCTGCCTAAGACCTCAATATTTGCATATAACAAGATTAGAAAGACAAAACTTTGTCACTTCAATCCAATACATGAAAATTAATCAAATCCTGCAAGAATGACACTAGTAAACTCATAAATAGACTCAATCACTAACACATTGATCTCTGCATACACACTAATATTTTCCATCAATCTTGTATGAATTCATTGCAACCAAGCCTATCAACAATTCAATCAAAAAACCAATGAAAATAACTGGGTGGTGTGAATAATGAGGTGTTCTTTAGGTGGAAAATAATGAACATTGTTTTGAGTATATAATAAAAATTATCACACATTCCTTCAACCCTCCATGATCAATTGATTGGTAAAAAGAGTTTATCTTGTACATCATTTCCTTCTTTAGACTTGTGCTAGAACGAAGAGCAGAAATACCAAAAGAAGAAAAATCATAATCCAAATCAATCCGCAACTCTTCCACACCTGACTGATTAGGATACTTGGTTATTTATATCTATTTTCCTTAAGAGTACCTTGAACAAACTGAGGGATTTATTGATAGTAATATTTGACAAGATCAAATAGACATTGCACAACCTTTCACACATGAAGAACTTAAACAATTCTAAGGTTCTGCCTTGAGATTTTTGTTTTTCTTCCCTAACAGACAGTAATGCACCTTGTCCATTCAAGAAGTGAATTATAATTTAGGTGTTTTCTCTATGAGGTGTGTTATAACTTGGGTTGTGTGTTACCCATTCTTCTTTTCATAACTTCACAGTTAAACTTCTCCAAACCTTGTTCAATCTTTTGAAACTTCTCTAGACCTAGACCCTATCCAACCTCCTGTAGCACCTATGCAATAATCTTAGAAGATATTCACCCTCTTCTTCAAGAATCATAAGCTTCTGAAGCAAAACAGGTTGCAAAATTTTCCTCAATGTATAATTCTTTCCCTGCATCTCAATGTCAATGAATATTATATTCTCTATAATAATGCGGAAAATTTTGCCAAAAGAATGGGGTTGACAGGGTCAATGAGCATCTCTTAAAATTGATTTGGGTAGGATATGACATAGGGTTTTTTTCCTGGGTACATGTTGTTTGAGGAGGATAAATGATGGAGAGGTCACTTAGAGGCACAAAAGGAACAGATAATGATACCAATTTTTTTTTTTTCAGTTTTATGTATGGGTAAGCTTCATGAAAAGTGGAGCATAATTGCATGTGGTTAAGTGCATCAATCCTTTCATAAAATAAATGATGTGCATGATGGATATGGTTGTTGTGGAATTGTTGGGAAGTTGAAGAGGAAGCCACATGGGGGGATGATTTTACATGGAAGGTGGGAGGTGAATAAAGGTTAGATTTTGGAAATGATTGGTCGGCGAGTGAAAATGGAAGGGAAAACATAAGAGGTGGGGTGGATGATAGGGGAGGGAGACTAATATGGGAAGGAATGGTAGTTTGGTTTGGGTTGGATTGAGAGGTAATGTTGGATTAATGATTTTTGTAGAGAATATGATGGCATGCATTTATTCTATCCTTGTCAAGCATGTAGTGGCATCATCATTGTTCCTTCTACACATTATTCTCTGGGGTGGTTTTCATAGCTACTTAAACAATAAATTTTTTGTCAAAATTACAGGTGTAAGTGAATTAGGAGCAAAGGCGAGTTAAGCATGCATATGAAATTGAAAGTAGGCTATGGAGAAAAATAATTGTTGGTTTGAAGCAAGAAAAGGCACTTTATTTTTTCCCAATTGAAAATTTCTGTAAAATTAATAATAGAAAGGCTAATGGTAGTGAGATAACAAAAATGTTTCTTCATAAACAAATAATTAATATGAACAATTAATAAATAAAGGACAAATACATGTCATGTGCTAAGTTGAAAGAGTAGGATGTGTTTTTTTTTTGGATATTGTTTATTTTGTTTTTTGTGATAGATACAATCTTCAATCTCTAGCAGTTGAAGCAGACAATATTAAATTCGACAGAGGATTCCCCTGCAGAAATAGGAAATGAATGGATTATGTGTGTACTTGATAGAATCAATGGACCTGATTACAGCATACAGGTGAGGAACCAATGATCCATACATTAGGGTACACTACGGGAATTTAAAGAAAGAGAAGAGAAAAGGTTGTCTATATGACGCTCCATCCTCAACAATATCAAAAAATTTGGTGCATCATGTAAACGATCATAATGCCATATTGCCAGCATAGAGTATTAGTGATTGTATTGCTACCTCCAAGAGAAATGGTTGAAAAATGGGTTCATTTAGAAGATCTTACGAAGGAAAATTCATGTTCAAGTGACTTAAAGGGTGCCAGAAATGTCTAGGAAATCAAGATTGTCAGAGCAGAGTTCCAGCATGTCGATCTTAAAATCAATCAACAACTATGATAAACACCTTTTAACTTCCTAAGTGCTGGTGCTAGCTCAGCTATTTACGGGAAATATAACTAGCAAGAAAAGACTTATTCATGAGCTGATCTAGCTACAATAACTACGTGAATCAACAGCCAGGAGTCACCAATCCATTGGTGTAAACAACTTTAGTAAAACAACGAGAAAGAAGTGGCTACAGCATTTCTAGATTTGGAGTGACATCTCCAATACTCACAGCAGTGCGAAGAAATCATGGTCAAAGATATAAATGCTTCATTATAGAAACTCCCTAGAAATAATGGGCACAACCCCCATTTGAGAGAAATTTTGTAATTCTAAAATGAACAAGGATTACAACAATCGAACCTGACTCAAACACCTGATTTAGGAACTCAAGAAATCATTTCATATATTCAATGATTCTCAATCAGCTAAAGAGAGAAAAAATGACAACAATTAAAAACATGGTGTAGATAGTAATTTGTCTTCTATACCTAACCTCAGAAAAAAGCTTATGCCAAAGGACACTACGCCCCTGTCCTGGCAGAATTCTGCTGGAAATCTAAAGCAGGCATAAAAATTGCAACTGGATTTCCTGGTGAAGGAGGAGTCTTTTGCAATACTGAAACATATGAACCAACTTTACATTGAGCACTATCATATTTTATAAAAAAAAATCTCCAACTTTTCAAGTCCTATCTGCCTTTTGATTAAGTCGACATTTTCTTGCAACACTTGCATCTCATCAAAAGGAAGTTTTACATCTAGGGATTTAGGGCCAACAACAAGTGTTTCATCCTTTTTTAACTTCAAGAAAGGCATCACCAGTTTCAGAGCGATGTTGCACATAACTTCCAAGCCCCAACTAGTGAAAAAATGGGGCAAATCACTCCAACACCTCCCTCCGACCTAGTAATTCCAGGTGAATGCCATTGAAATCTGCTCCAAACAAAAAAAAATTGTAGCGAATGCCACTGAAACCTGCTCCAAGCAAAGAAAATCGGGAGCGAATTCTATTTTTTTAGTTTTATGGGCATTTATTTTGGTGGGCTAATATTCAATAACTAATTATTTTTAAAATAATTATAGGGCTAACTTTATAAAACTATAGAAAATGGGTTTTATATAAAAAATTCTCCCTATCAAAATTTAAAACCCCTTAAATTCGCCTTTGGGCTAAAATTCGCCCCTAAAATTTTCCCTGATCGGGACGAGTCACAAGATTGTGTTGGGGGACTGTTGGAACAGGGTTTCCGGCAAGCTGCGAAATTGGTCCAATTTTTCATATTTTTTATTATATTTAGTCTAGTGCAGGGGTTTTGGGGTGGGTCAAGGCCCCGAAAGCATTGTAATAGGGTAGAGGGTAGGCCTAGGGTCCAAAAACAATGGTTTGCGGACCATAGGAAAGATTAGGAAAGATGGTTATAAATAGAGGGACATTTTGGATTATAGGTAGAAGACGATGAAGAGATCTTGATGTGAATTGTGGTTTAGTAGATCTGTTTGGGTTTTTTTGGAAGGACTCCTGCTGGCTATGTGTGCAGAGATCCAGAGTCCTGCTGTGTGCGGACCTTGTTGTTGTGTGCGCAGGTTGGGACAAGTATTGTAAGAGGGAATTGATGAATTAATGAATAAGAAAGGTTTTTTAAGAACTGAATCTATGTGTACTGTTTATGCCAATCATTGGTAATTGTTGTATTATGCGTATTCTGTATTTAGCTACGAAAGTTCTGTGTAAGTGTGTTTACTGCATCTGGATTTGTTCTGTTCTATTTTATGAAATACTGTGCTGCTATCATAGAAGTATATAATTATCAAACACTGTAGTATAGTTGAGCTTGCGCACGTGGATGCGAAAATAGACCTATAGATCCTGCTCAGAAATAGGCGATCTGGGCATCACAGGGCTGGACGTAGCTTTGCTTTCCTTACCAACCCTTTCTCAGGGTGCGGAAACCTGGTTCCAACATCCACCCATACTACTTTGGGTGAGACTTTGACCTGCGCAAGCAGGTCACTTCCGAAAGGGCTAGTAGTATAGGGTTTTGTTGGCAAACCTTGAACGCCGAACCTGGGTTAGGACCCCTTGAGCCAACAAAAAGAAATAAGTTTTGAGTTCTAATGGATAACACAACACACTGACATGAATGTTTTCTACAACACCAGGTTTGGTCGAAATATCGATAGAAATGGTTTCTTCAATATTTGATAAGTTTCACTTGGATTCGATTGCACTAATGGGAAAATAATTTGAAAATAAATTTTTGATCGATGGGTGATATAGTTCAATAAGATTATCTTCTTCGTAATCCTGAATATGGGAATGATGATGATGTTATTCCCATGGTTCTCCTTCTGGCATCATGTATTCTAAAATGGTCTCATCAGTTAAGAAAGTGGATGAAAAAGGATCAGATGGAGTACCAAAATCTAATGAACGATCGACACAAAAAAACGGCGATGATGATTTCAGATTCGCCACCTACCCATGTAGATTGATTTCTATGTCAGCTCAATTGGGCCCGACGGCAGAAATTCATCCAATGTAATAACTTCAAAATCATCCATAATCTTCCTTAATCTAGATGGAGTTGAAGATATCATGTAGCAGGTATCTATACTTGAAATGTTTGTCGACATTGCAGAGAGCAATAATGCAAAGTTCCCATTAGGGAATAATCCTTTAAGTGTCCTACACCAATGTTTTGAAGTGCTAGTTGGGTTGTGTGAACTAACAAAACACTTCCAGTTATCTGGGAACTGGAGAAAAATAAGGAGAGTTGTTTGATGGCTGTGATAACACCTTTATCGGGAAAGGTGATCATTCTAAAATATGTAGAAATGATCGAAATCATAGCATATACCCATGGCCTTCCAAGTAAAATGTTGTATTCAAGGGTTCTTTCAATGACCTCAACTTCAATATTTTTTGTTTTCCCCCCTAGCTCAAAATGTAGGTTATTGATGATACCATAAGGCTTATATGTACGACTGTCAAAATCTTTAAACATCGTAGGCGATTGAGTTAGGCGTAGCGAGCCAAGTGAATTCAAGAATTTTAGAGAGATAATGCAGGTAGGTGCTCCCTCATCAATAATAGTATGATGAACGAGGTGATTTAAAACATTTACTTGCATGGAGAATTCCAATTCTACTGGTAATTGAAGACTACAAGCTTGGAATCTATCGGATCGGTTCCACCAATTACCGACAATAATGCCTGCTTTTGGGAGGGAAAATTTTGAAGTACCTCAAGCGTCGACATATCTGAAGGGGATTGAGCCAAATCTTCAACTATATTATAATTTTGAGCAGCTCGGGCTCGAGGATTGAATGTCGATTTATGGACGACTCCCTTAGGTGGCTTTGTTAACTAATGAATAGCAGTTGGCGGAATATATTTCATGGATGGATTCATGGTCAAGGTAGTAGGTTGATCAATAGCCTAACTACCATAATATTTATTTCACGTTGAAACAAAAACATTAGTTTTCGACTTCATGATAGATATCATAAGAACTTGGGAAATAGAAGCTGGATCCGTAGCAACCAAATTTGTGTCTGGATTCAGAAATGGGTCTGTTAACACAGTAGATGCAGGCGAGGTGTTAATTAATTTTGAGACTTTGGTGTGGTGAGGACATTCGTGAACAAAGTGATCCTCATTGCATATTATGCAAGGGTAATGAGGTTTCCAAATGTTTACAGTTTGTTGATCAGATTATCGTTCTTGTGAGGTTGAATTTTATTTTTCTTCGCTTTCCCCTTTTTCTTACTTCCAGTTTTCTTGTCACTTTTTCCTTTGTCAGATGACACGACATGAATTTCAAAAGAAGGTGCAGGATCAGATGCAGTAGAGTGATGTGTGCTTGCAATACCGATCGTATCGTCGTCATCATGAGAGTCCTTAGATGGAGGAGGAACAATAAAATTAGATCACAGCACGTTAGGAATTTTCTCATAGAGCGTGTCAGACTGAGTATAAATAAAATCTAAGTACTGGGAATGATAAATGAACTACTCTTTAGTGGCGATTCCTCCCTTAACCACATCCTCGGTGATAGATGGCAGCGAGTACTTATTGAACCACTCATAAAGAAGCTGATCAGGAACAAATTTCTTTGACCATTCTACGACAATGATGCCACTCATGAAAATGAGTAGAAATGTGAGTAGCAATAGTCTGTTTAAAATTGGTCAAGAGTTTCGTTCCAGTTTCATATCATATGGGTAACTGGAAGTGGGTCAAGAAGGTAGTAGCTAAGGCAATGAAATTATGAAATGACGATTGTGGTAACTCAATGTACCACTTTGCATTTGGACCAATGAGCCTACGATGGAAAAGACGTAGTCGAACGGAGTCATCATTTAAGGAGTTGGATGAACACCACAAATGATAATTCATAACATGTGTCGACGGGTCTTCTCCATGGTTTCCATTGAATTTAGGAATATCCAAGGGTAATTTATGTGGTATCACCAGCCACCAAGGAGCATAGGTGATTGGATCGTTGGTAAGCCGGTTTAAATCAGGTAATTCTAAAGTTGCAACAAAGGGAAAATTTCGATTTAAGTCAGGTTGAGCATATCCAGGGTATGATGGAATTTCTTGGGCAACAGGCCCTTGAGCACCAGCATAAGGAATTTTTTGTTGGTAACCCAGATAAGGGTTGTGGCTGCCAAGGTGTCTTACGACCAAGATTATAGCCAAAAATAGAATAACTTGGACCTGGTTGTGAATAGGTAAGACCCAGTTGTAACTGTGACAACCCATAATAGGGTATTCTAACTTGTGAATAAAGAATTCTTGATACAGGTGGTTGTTGTAAACCAACCGAAGGAGTTGGAGTCTGACATCCAAATACTTGAGGGTATTGGGTGGAAGGACCCACCTGAGATGGTTGAGGTACAACACTTTGAGCTTGTAACAGGGGTAATGATGTATTAACAATTGGAGTAGATGTGGGTGCAACAGGTTGAACCAGATGATATGAATTCACAATCGTTTGTGGTTGAACAGGAAAAATAGGTTGCCACTGACAAAAAATCATTCCAACATTAGGATGACCATATAACGACGGAGTACTGTCAAAATGGGTGACCATAGGTTGCCCCCCAACATGAGGAGTATAATAAGATGGAATATATTGTTCTCCAAATGTTGGGAGCCTAGTTGAGATTGTACTAGATGGAATATACCCAGATGGACCAGCTTGATATTGCACTGAAGATGTATATAAAGGATCAAGCCATTCATTAATCATTAGAGATGTACCAGATAAAATAACAGATGATAACATGGGTGAAGTCCATGGGTTTGAGGATGCACAAGAGAAGGTTCCAGATAAATATTAGTAACTAGGTGGGATGGAATGACCACCATATAGATGTGACTCTAGTGATGTGGTGAACATCGATGGGGTAGAAAGATTAGATGTTGTAACAACTATAACAAATGGTACAACTGAAGATGTTGACTCAGCCATGGTCATATGACCCAATGTATACCCTATAGGATCTATGGGAACTCGAATTGACACAGGATCAAAGAAAGCAGTGTGAGGTGATTAAGGAAAAGACTCATAAAGATAAAGCCCCTCCCCAAAATGAGTTGGAGTTGAAGGTGTTTCATCTTGTGTTATTTCTTCAATCGAAATCAAATCAAGTGGAAGAACTTCACCGTTAGGCCCGAGATATATTTCAGGTGGTTGACTGCACGATATGGGAGACTTAATGGCTACAATCAACTGTGGAGCGACTGATACAGGAACAAATTCTAGTTGTTCAACTTCGGGATCTAGATGTTCTCATAAAAGAACGATGGGATCTGGATCAAATTCCATTTGAAAAACGTTGGGTTTGGGAGAAATGGTCTCACTGATTGGATGTATCATGACCACAGGTAGCTGTGAGGACTCCATATTGAAAGCAGTAGATGAACAAGGATCTATATAAACAACTCAAGATGACTCTGGTATATGTGAGGATGATTTTACACCAGAGGTACTGATAGTACTGGTTTTGGTAGAACGATGTCGCTTTCACCGACCAGAAATGACTTCCGGTGGGAAAGGTGGTTTAAGTGCTATTATACATGAACAACGGGGAAATGAATGTCCTTCTTCCATGATGACTGATTAATTTTATGAAAAAAACAAATAAACAAAATAAAAGGGTAATTCTAGGAAAAATGTTTACCAAGTAATTATGAACTGTAGAATACCTCCTGGTGAACCAAGAAGTACTGGCATGCAATCTCCCCAAATTGTGTGTTCAGTTTATCACAAGTTACAAGGTGGCTGACTTGGTTACATATGGATGGATAGCAACCTAAATTTTTCCTCCCAAATATACCCGAAGGTACGTGGAGGCCCAAGTCTGTATTAGAGATGTCTAATGCGAAACCGCACAATGAGAGCACCCCCTTATACTTTTCATAATAGAAAACCACCCTATATACCCAAAGGTACATGGATGAGCTCCAATATACTTACGTACCTAGAGTGAGGTATCCCACTCAGAATGAATCGTAGACAAGTTAGCGACAACTGCTATGCTTAATGACGCCAGAACACGTATCTAACCTAGACCTTATAAACGTTATCGTAAATGTTCCAATGCTTTCTTAGGTTGAATGATGTAAATTTTATGTTGATCTTGTTTAAAATTTTGTCTTTGAGGTTCACTGCGTGATGTAATGGAAATTCCTAAAAATGAAAATGAAATGATAAGAAAAATTTTCAATTTAGCTTTTTCAATGAAAATCCTAGCTAGTAAGGGAAATAGCAATCAATTTTTTGAGCAAACAACCAAGAGCACAAATTAAATGGAGCTTTCCTAACTTTTTCCTATGCAACACACAATTCACTATATGCACATGCATGTTTGTCTTTTCATCTCCCTTTAATGTGAATGAAAGAAAGGAAAATATATGCATAAATCAATCAAACAAGTGTTTTATCAAGAGAAATGAGGAATGAAACAACAATTTCTCTTAGGAAAATGAAGAATGGTACTACAATTTTCCTACAAGAAACGAGGAATGAAACAACAATTTCCTTTTCAGAAATAGAATTGATCTAGTGTAGAAATGAAATACATTGAATTTGATTGGCCAATGATAAAGAAAAACACTAATGAAACATTGAAAAATTTTAATTTTGAAAGGAGGAAGAACAGGAAAGTTTACTGGTCTCTAAGAGGTATCAGACATTTGAGAATACAACAAACAAGTGGATGAAACTGAAAGAAATGAATTTTTTTTATGGAATTTGGTTGGCTGAGGGAGAAACACGGTCTCTAAGGGGAGAGAGTGTGTTTCAGAGCACCCCTGAGTGGGAGATGAGGCACTGCAGTGCACTGTGTCTTGACCAATAATGCATTGGGCGCAACTAAGATTGAAAATCGAGCAACTAGACACACTTATATTGAAATTTTTTCATTCAAATGACTGATAAAAAAAAGTAGATGCTACTGATGAGGATAAACAGAGGCAAAAACACTAGTAATGATAGGATACTCCCCAGTGGAGTTGCCAATTTGTTACACATAATTGTGATCTATGGATAAACCAAATTATCTAAGTGTGGTGTCTATCACTTAGAACAACAGAGGAAAGAATAACTATCACTTTATCTAAAACAAGTAGATATACATAATGGGAAAGGAGCCTACTTGTGATTCTTTCACTTCTCCTTCTCCTTCTGCCACTATTGTCGTTGCTCCCAATCCAGATCAAGTTGCTAGATCGATTCCTGCAAGCACAAACAGAGAACAACAAACAACATGCAATATAGAAGATATCTACTTATCTTACTCAAATAAAATTGATTAGTTATTAAATAAATACATCATTCAAGGATACATTGCACAAGAAATAGAGACATATGTATGGAAAATTAACAACAATATTTATTAAAGAGTAGAAGCAGAAGATTACAACCAATGGATCGAATATTTGTTGTCAACCTGCTCCAGCTTCATTCTAGCCTCATCACATCCAACATTATCCCAACAGCATATCAATACTTTAACTCTCTTATCAAATGAGAATCCAACAACATAACTTTAGAAAAATTCTTCCTTACCTAGCACTAGGATGAGTGCTCAATTTATAGGGAAACTGATGGTAGTTTCTCAATGAATTACTTTCTAATAATAGGCAAGACATGTTTCCAAGTTCAGAGGTGTTAGATGGACTCTTGGATTCAGAGTTAGACACATATGGACTCTTCTAGAAGGAACTGACCATGTGGAGATTCCCGGAACAATGAGAATTCCGCTCCCAGGTGACAAACACACCCTTGAGTGTCAAGAAGCGAACCCTTGCATGGAGGATTTGGCACTGCAACATAGTTATTCCCTTGCTGTTGAGCGTTGGTGAGTCAATAGGTGATATAACATATACTTTAAACCTTGGAAATCTCACAATAGAAGTCATGAATTAAATTTTTTCCTCTTAAGGCATATAGAAACTGAAATATAAGGGGATTATATACCCTATTTCATTGGTCCTGGGGATGATGTCCAGTTTGACCAGGTCTTGGGGGATGATGCCCAAATTGACCTATAACATCGTTGTCATATAAGTTCACCGTTAAGATAAATACATCCTAGTAAGTTTAACAAGCCATAGGAAGGATTAGCTCGGTCTCATCATGGTGAAAATTCCTTCATCATTTAAGTTTTTATGAGTCTCATGAAGGGGTAACTCGACATATTTTTTATGTTTAGAGAGTTTGAAAAAGAAGTGAAAAAGAA
Source organism: Pinus albicaulis (assembly GCA_034641835.2). Lineage (NCBI taxonomy): Eukaryota > Viridiplantae > Streptophyta > Pinopsida > Pinales > Pinaceae > Pinus > Pinus albicaulis. The sequence goes on along the minus strand of CM076584.1, from coordinate 326,322,677 downwards.
AACTCCAAAGGTCCCCTTTCATAGATAGTCACTCATTAGTGGAATTTTGAGGTCTAAAATGTTCTTCCTAAGGAAATTATAAAACAATATTGGAAATAATAAAATGATACTAGAGTACATCATCAAAATTTAGAGGGAAAAAAGAAAAAACTACCTTTTCAACTCGTATTTTCAAATTATCTGCCTATGGGTTTGCTCAAATTTCGAGTAGGAACACTCGTTGGATGAATAATTTGATTCCTCATGCAAGGAGTACCCATGTATGACACTTTTTATGGACCCTGCTACACGATAAATCAGAAATACATGAAAAAACATTATTGCAATACATGAAAAACGTTATTGCAATCACATTTTTTCATGTAATTCTCATTTTTCGTGTAGCAAAGTTCATCGAAGGTATGCGACATTTGTACTCCTTAGATGAGGAATTAAATTTTGCCCCCAAAAATTTATCCTACTCGAAATTGGAGTAAAACCTTAGGGAGATATGTTGAAAATACAAGTTGAAAAAGTAGTTCTATTATTTTTTTATTTTTTTATCTTTTTAGCTTTTTACCCCGAAAATGGTGATTCATCCCCATGGTTGAAATCATCATCTTGAATCCTATTGGCTCTTTTAAAGTTTATTTTGGTTGTACATTTTTCTTAGGAGGCCTATTTTATACCTCAAAATTTATCTAATGTGAATCTGAAAAGGTAGAAAGCAATATTCAAGAGAACCTCTTTGTCATGTTTGACTAAGGTATTCCTTTATCGTAGTGAGTCTATATCAACCTGAAAAAGGGTTAAAATTATACTGAGAATATGTTGATTCATTTAATTTAACGAGCTCAAAAGGACAAGTGCTAGATAATATTTTCATATTTTTGGAGTTTGAAAAGAGCTTAAAGAGGACTCCTCCTAGAGGAACAAGTGGTATAAAAGGAGTAGCGATTGGTTCTGGTGATGATGGAATTGATCAAAACACATATAGGTCAAGAGGATGGCTAATAAGACCACTCATCATAACGGTTCCCCAAGAAAGGGTAAAACAACCAAGTGAGAGTGTATGATCAACCAAACAGATGGTGACGATGGAAAGAAACAACCAAGGCTCATCTAGAAAAAAAAAGGCTAATAAAATGGCAATCACAAGAGGTAAAATGTAATATTCCACTTTTAACATGTAGCTAAATGGAATATTATTTTTTGCTGTTTGCACATAGGAGATGAATAAATGGGTAAGCAGGCCCATACATTTCAGAAATAGGAATAAAATCCCTCTTAGTAGGGAAGGGATCAGTGGAGCTAGATTTCACACCCTCATGTGTGGAAGAGGACATTTGCATGAAGACAAGGTCAAGTTTGACCAAGTCAAATGTTGCAGTGATAGGAGGGGGAGATCATCTTGTGGGACAGTGCAGTGAAAGAGGAGGGAAGTTTCCTTGATGGAGGAAACCCTAATGAGTGGGACCCATGGAGAGGGAGCTTTCATTTGTTTATTAGGAGGGCAAGGTAGCCATTGTAACTCATGCTTATGATTATTGATTTCTTGTCTACTTAGACTATTTGTAGTCTCCTGCTGTTTAGTAGAGTTAGAGTGATATTTAGCACGAGGGATTCCTGTTTAGGATTCCTTATCCTTATTGAGAGGCATATTGAGGGATTGCACTTCATTTCTCCACATACAGGCTCAAGGTCAAGCCACCTCCTTCAGCTACAACATTATTTCTACTCAAGTATAACGTTGTGTTGCAGGGTGTTGCAGTGGAGGTTCCACAACACCATTCCCTTGGCTCACCTTTCAGAGGAGGGAGCTTATATTTTAATGGGAGGTTATTGAGGAAGGTTTCAAAGATGATTTTCATATCTTAGCATCAGGCCAAGCATCTCCTATCTACTACAACACAGTCCCTCTCCTTGACTGCATTATTTCAGTGTGTATCTGCAGTGGGGGTTTGCACCACTATTTTGGAGGGTGATATCTTCTGTGTTAGGTTCAGCCTATCACTTGAGAGATATATTGGAGGAGGTTTATTTTAGATTTAGCATCATCTTCATCCATCTCCATACATTTTCTGAGTTGTAGCTTCTATTTAGTCTTTGGGATTGCAACTCGGGCATTTCTGCAGATTTTCCATTTTATGTGTATTTCAGCCAATTCTTCTAAGGATTGTTGTACTATTGTTTCCAGGGGTTGAGAGCTTTCTCCCCCACATTTCTTGAGCCTTATATTGTTATATATTTGTATTATCATTCAGTATATTGTAGTGTCTCCTATAAACTACGTAGTCCTAGCCTAGGGTAATCTCAGTGTAGCAGTGTATTTCACATTTTATGCACATGATCTATTAAGGCTTGTATTGCCTATCTTGAGTGACTCTTTCCTCAAGATCCTATATAAAATTTTGCTTCTACGATCAATTTGATGGCTATTGAGCTCTTCTGACATCTTGTGCATTAATATAAAGCCGTTATTCCATTGTATGTTCATACATTTGTGCAGTCCCTTCATTGGGCACTTTTTCAAGACAACTATGTGTGGGAGATCTGTTTAACCCGCCTAGAGGGATTTTTTTGGAGCCTCCTCTTGGATTTATATCTTGGATACATTGATCTAAGGGATCCAGGTCTTGGTTTCAAATCTTGTAGTAGCCATTCCTGGATAATGTGTTTTCCAGTCATGCCTTGCTAGCAGGTTCCATTTTGGAATATTACAGAAAATGGGGATGGTTTCCTTTTTACAGAATATTGAAACATGGGAAACTATGATTGAGAAACCGTGAAGATGGTTTCATTTTTATACAACATTGAAATGGAGGAAAAACTATGCTTGAGAGTGGTTTCATTTTTACACAAGATTGAAAAAAAGAAAAACTATGCTTGGAATAAGTTTGTGTGCCCCCAACATAATGATTCAATTCAAGGAACATGCCCCTCGAGCTTCATTTAATTAACCTGATTATACTATTGGTTACTAAAAGGTGGATGGAATGAAGGTACATTTACATGATCAATTTAAATACTCGATTTGGAATTTACGACATCTAATCAAAGAATTGAATTGAAAGGGGGTTTATTTCATTTTTTTAATGAGGTTGACATAGTAAAAACACCTATCCTCCTAGGTACCTATTTCTTTTTTTACCGAGGTTGACATAGTAAAATAACTATCCTCATAGGAACTTGTTTCAATATTTAACAAGGTTGATAGTAAAAAGAACTATCCTCATAGGAACCTGTTTCATTTTTTAACGAGGTTGAAATAGTAAAATAACTATCCTCATGACACCTTGTTTCATTTTTTCACGAGCTTGACACAAGAAAATGAACTTTTCTCTGGCTCCTTATTTCATTTTTCAAGGAGCTTGACACAAGAAAAGGAACTATTCTTCGTATACCTTATCATGGCCCATAAGAGGTAATGGCTTCCAAGAGGTTCTCATCATATGGGAGAACAACACTCTGGAAATCAGGGTCCAATGCCCCTAGTACATGTTTCACTATATCACTGACTAGATCATCAATAGACCTGGGCATGGAACATGTTAAAACATAATTAGCTAGTGGTGGGGAAGATACCACTTGCATGTAAGGACCATTTAGGGATTATGGTTTATTAGGAGCCATATTAGGAACAATGAATGAAAGCTGATCAATGGGCACAATTCTTCCTTCATGTGGGAAACACATCATAAGAAATAGAGAAGCGACAAGAGCTCCCATGACATAAGTATAGTCACACCCAAGGAATAAGTTAAAGTCCAAAGGGCCTAGGAAAAAAATTGTCTATATAGACAATATTTCCTCCAAAAGTAATAGGAAATTTAGGAAGGATCCCTAATGGTTGACTGGTTCCTTTGTTGAACGATTAAAAATTCTAGGTAATAGGCACAAGCTATGGAGAACTGAAACCTTTCCAAGTCTCTTTGGAAAAAATTCTAATATATGTGACTTCATATATTATTATGCTAGGTACGACAAACTTATAGATCTTTACTACGATCTAAAAGGGCACGTAAGAAGGAAGAAAATATCCTGCCAGTGACTTTAATAAAAGGAAGCGACTAGACTACTTGGAGGGGGTGTCACGGGAACAATATAATTTCCACCTTATGTTACTTGAATGGGAGGATCGCCCTCCTGTACCATGGGAAAAGGAGTATTTCCCTCAGAAATAAAAATAATATGAGTGGTATGGGGTTCAATCTCCATGGGAAAGGTATGATAAACTGAAGGTGGAATAGGTTTGACCGTTTTCTCAACCAATGATTGGCTGGGAATGAACTCATGGGATTCACTTTCAGAGAGATTGGGATTGACCACAAATGAATTCTGATAAATCTCTTGATCAACTAGCAGAGGATCAGAGGAAAGCTTCTAGTAGCCAGTAGGAAGATGGGGTTGAGAGCCGTAAGGTTTTCCAATACTTTGGAGGCTTCATCCATATAAGGACAAAGGTGAATGGTATGATTCCCTTAACATAAATTACAAGTAAATTTTACTTTACGCCTTTTCTCGTGGGCCTTGTTATCACTAGCTAAGGGTTTGTCACCAACATGACCTCCAGAGGCTGGTGAAAATGGTCGATTTGAGTCGGTGGACCACACTTATAATATCCTGGGAATGCTAGGAAAATCCCTAAGAAGGTGGTCACCCTTGCATAACTTTCAAGGTAATTTGACTTTGTAGGACTGATTGCAAGGTTTTCAACATTTGTTGCATTGGAAGCAATGGCTGCTTGGTTTTCCCTGGCTTATTTCTCCTCTTCTTCTTTGTCTTCTTCTTCTTCTTCTTCTTCTTCTTAGCTACCTGGTTACTAGAATTAAGAATTTCACTAGGAGAAGAGGAAGAACGGGGTGGAGAAATAAGCAAAGAAGACAAGGGGTCACCATTAATATCAACATGAGGTTAACATTGTTTAGGTGGAGGAGAAATTGATTGAGAAGTAGCTTGGACATTTGGAACCATGGTGGTTGAAAATAAACAAACTGGAAAACCAATGGTTAATCTTGGGGGGGCCAATGTTTTGATATAGGGAGAACCAAAATTTCCAATAGAAATAAAAGGACCAAGATTCCCGTCAAATAGGTTTCCTTGATTGGTAAATGTTTGGTAATTTAATTGATCTTAAATTACTTGAATTATCAACTAGGGCTAGTAAACTGATGAAATGTATGTGCACTGTATGTGCTAAGAGTCTTTGTCACTCACACAATTTCTAAGTTAAATTGAGTTATCAAAATGAACATGTGTTTTGAAGGCTACGGAGTAAAATTAATCACTTATACAAAATGAAATTAACTTGAGAAATAATTATCACACTCTTCTTGAAAGAAAACTTCACACTCACACCTTGCTTTGAAATAAAATCACTCATTTCTTTTGAAAGAAATCACACTCACTTATAAAAACTCACACTTGTTCAGATGGAAATCACTCTTTGCTGGAATGGAAGTCACACACTTTGCACAAATGGAAATCACTGTTTGTTGGAATGGAAATTAATTTTAAATCTCACACACTTGCATAAATGAAATCACTATTTGCTGGAATGGAAATTACTCTCAAATCTCACACACTTTAATAAATGAAATTGTCCCTATTTAAATGGAAATCACACTTTAAAATGGATCTTCTTCAAGAAGGATAATTAACTCTACAAAATAAAGTGCTGTCTATCTCATTATAGTACTAAACTCCATTCTATCCATGTGCATTTGAAATCTTTGAGATAAACATGATTAGTAGTACAATTTCAAACTCAGATCCAAAAGAAATCAAAACTCAACTGCTTAACCAAATTGACAAAGAAACCTACAAGAAACATAAACTAAAATGAAAGCTATTAATTAAAAAATAACTTACTATCTCGAGGGGGCCCTCCACAAGAAGCAGGTAATGTTGTGATGTTTTGAACCAAGCACTAACCACACATTGAACACTTATGGAGGAAACACAATTTTAGTTATGAAATAGAGTATCTATAACATAAAATTCACTCTTGCTCCCACTACTTTCATTTTTGTCAAGAGGCATATTTATAGAGCTCATGGAAGTTAAATGTTCAGAGCTATATGCCTAAACCTACTCAACTTAAACTATTTTTATCTTTGAAAGATAAAATCATATAATTCACTTGCTCACCTATTTCCAACTACAGAGGTTGACCTTTCCTTTGATTGCATTACCAGAACCTATTTCCATTGATCTAGCTCATGAGAGGAGGATGAAACCATTATATACATCAATTTCCACCTACCCATATATTTCATTCTCTAGCTGGCATCTTTGAATCTGTCAAACCATGGACTTGGCTGCAGAATCATGTATCAGTTGCAGAATCATTATAAATAGGTAGATGAAGTAAAAATTAAACTGAATAATAAAGAACATTATCATTTTATGAAATAAGATAAAATTGTATACTTCCCATGTCATTGGTTTGGTAACTTGATACCCAATGTTTTTTTTTGAAGATATAAAATAAAGAAATGGGGTGAAAAAGGGTGTAAAAAAGAATAAATTGTGGGATTCAACATTCCCCCACACATAGGCCATTGTATGTCCTCCTTAAAAATTCAAATTTTCAAAATTGATGAACCCTTCTTGTTATTGAACCTCTTTAGATGCTTGAGCGACAACATCCAAATTTGTCCTTGTCGGTTTCTTCTTGGTGACTTCCATCATTGGTTTCTTCATCAAAATTTTAAACTTTAGGCTTATGAATTTTCTCTTAAGGGATTTGTTCTTTTATTTCAGATTATTATTATTTTCATACCACAGACCAAGATGTAGAAGAATGTTGTCATTATTGGTTCTCTGTATTTCATTTTGTGCTTTCAATGTTTCATGCTCTTCTTTTAAGTTCCTGTCTAATGTCTCCAATTCATAAATCTCTTGCTCAAGGGTGTTTACAATTGGAGGTCCTTGTGGAATATTAGAATGAATTTCTTTGTTTGAAGAGGATACAATATCCTTCCTTGTATCTTTCTTCTCCAAATATTCTATATAACCATATATTTCTTGTTAGGCTGGATCAATTTAAGGTGTTCTTCTTGTTGGACTAGAAATTGATGACAATTTTATTGGTGATGGAGCCCTTGGCTCTTCTTGCTCCTTTAAAATGAAAAATTTTGTGAATCATTGGGATGGTTCCTTCACTGTCTTATCGAGTCTTGCACTCCTTCTTACAGTGGATGAGGTCTTAGAAGATAACTTAGTGATAGGAATTTTCCTTTGCTATGTCTTCTCTTCCTTTGTTTCCTTTGTTTTCCTTTTATATGTGTTTTTATCTTTACCAATGGCTTTATTTCGTCTAACATTTTTCTTTTGGATATTATCTAATACATCAGCAAGAGCAGTTTCATCTTCTGAGAGCTACTCTATTTGTGGAGGTAGGTCATCACTAGGCCCTTTGTAGGTAACCTTCTTCTACTTCTCTTGATTTTGCTGTTAGGTTCTTCCTATTCTTCTTCGTGGAAGTGGTTTCTGACTAAGACAATTTCCCAATCATCTGGTATTGTTTTGAGGTGGTCTTTAATCAACATTTTTATCAAACTGTGATTATATATGGTATTCTCAATAGATTGTATTTTTCTTTGAGTGTTATTAGTAATTTTCTTCTGACTATGGAGTAAGAAATAAGGAAAAATGATCTTATTCCCCTCAAGGAAATTCATCATTAGACGTACATGATAGAAAAACATGTTGCCAAATCTTTCTTCACAAGTAATACATTTTTGAATGACCAACGGTAAAATTTTCCTTTTTTTTAATAGATGTAACTGGAATTCCTTTCTTAAATAATAAAGTGTCCATACCTTGGTTTTTGAGAAATGTTTTCCATCCAATTTCTTTAATTCCTCTGTTTTTTAACCATATTTCACCAACCCTAGGTAGCCTGGTTACTTCTGCTATAAAATATTCTTTTAACACTATCTTCACATCCCTGATTCCTTCCTCAACTCCATCGAATGCTAGAGAAAAAGACTTCGTAACTTCTTTTTCATGGTTGTTAAATTTCTCTACAAACTCCAACCATTGTGCCTATTGTAGCATATTTCTAACTTGTGGATAACCCTCCATGAATTTATTTCCATCCGACTCTCTTCTCAAAATAACCCCCATTTTGACGAAGTCTTAACCCGCAACTCCTTCCTTTTGACAATATTATGGATAAAAATGGCTTTGAGAAACCGAGTGTAAATGAGAGCAGAATTACCAATGAACATGATTTATTAAGTGAAAATATTTTCGAGAAAACAAAGTATGAACGAGGGAGAAATTTCCAATGGAAGAAGGTTTATGGAATGGAGTAGCTACGAAATGATGAATGATGAATTTTGAATTATTATGGGTTGATGGCTGACTTTCTTGAGAAGATAGAGTATTTATGGTTAAGTCCGAAGTCAGAAGAATAGTAATGATTATTTTAAATGGTGGTAGAAACGTCTACTTTTATTGCATAATCTGATGTTTTCTTAACTTTATTATTTAATTTAACATTTACATACCTTTGGATTCATAATTATAATGTTTTGATTGGTCTTTTGTAGGTTGTTCTTATATGTCTTCAGCTGCAAACTGGATCAATTTATTCTAGTTCCAAGATATTCAATTGTCATTCTTGAATCCTGTCAAACCAGCTGTAGAATTTCATTAAAGCTGCAGATTTTCATAAATTTAGTAGCTACTTATTTTCAAAATAAAAAGTGTGTAAAAAAGAATATGGGATTATAATAGGGTTTAGAAAGAAAATATAGGGTTCCAAGAGTGCTTGGTTTTCATCCTATTTTTTTTGTATAAACATGCCAACAATGTTGGTTTTCATGTTTATAACTTTTTTTTTCAATTATATATATATATATATATATATATATATATATATATAGAGAGAGAGAGAGAGAGAGAGAGAGAGAATATTTTTTTTTTCGAGTTAAGTTGGAGAGGAAGGAGAATCCTTCCTGACCACCTTCAAAACAATGTTTTCTTGCAAATGTTTAATAAACTCCTCATTTGTCAATGTATTGTGATAAATTATCAATCGATGACCATTTACAAGGAAGGTCACTCTTTCTTCATCAATGGCTCTCATTATGACTGCACCATTATCAAAGAAAATTTCAATCTCATACGGCCCAAGCCAATGATTTTGAAATTTCCCTTCAAAATATTTAAACTGTGAGTCAAAATGTAATGCCCAATATCCTGGTTGAAATTTCCTTTCTTTTATGAAGTTGTCATACCATATAGATATTTGTTGTTTAACTATATTATTTTTTTGAATATCATCCTATCTCATTGCATCAAGTCCATTCACTTGCTACATCCTTTGGTTTTTTTCTTCAAAGGATGTATTTATTTATCTTGAAAGTATTTATCTGGAACTCAATAGGAAATAGGACTTGCTTCCCATAAACAAGTTCATAAGGAGTATTTCATGTGGTGCTTCTCCATGTGGTATGGTATACCCATAAAGCTTATGGAATCATTTCTTCCAATCTATTCTATGTTGGTGCACAGTCTTGGTAAGAATTGCTTCAATTACGTTATTGGTGGATTCCACCTGTCCATTTTCTTGTGGATGATATGGAGTGGAATTTTGATGTTTGATTTTATATTCCTCCATTATATTTTGTGCCAACTTGGATGTAAATTTTTTCCCTTGATCTGTCACAATTTCCCTTGGAGACCAAAACGAGTAAAAATATCCTAAAAAAGAAATGAAACTACATCATTTTCCATAGAAAAATGACGTTATTTAGCTTCTACCCATTTTGTAACATAATCAATGCAAACAAATATGTATCTTTTTTGTCTTTATGGTGGATTAATTGGAACAAAAATATCCAGAGCCCATTTCTCAAAAGGTTCAATGAGTACTGAAGGTTGTAGAGGAATTTCATTCGAAGGAACAAGTTTCCCCATTCTTTGATAACTATTACATCTCTTAACATATTATTTCACATCCTTAAAAAGAGAAGGCCAATAACATATTATTTTATTAGAAAAATGTCCTCCACATGGCTCATCATGAAAATCTTTCAATATTTCTGGTACTTCATCTTCTCTGACACATCTCTAAAAGATTATGCCAGGTCTTGTTTTGTACAATTATTCATTTATCCATGAGTAAGATGCACTAGGTTGAATTACCTTTCTCTTTTCACGAGGAGATAAGTATGATGGTAACTTCATTGTAGCCAAATAATTAGAAATATTTGAAAACCAAGGATATTTAATAGATACATAAAAAAATATATTCATTATGAAAATAATCCTCTACAAGAGTATCATTATTATCATTTTGGATTCTAGATAAGAAATCAACAACTATGTTTTTTCTTCGAGGTCTATCAAAAATTGTAATATTGAATTCTAGCAATAATAATAATCATCTTGTAATTCTTCCATTAGTGATTGATTTATTCATTAAATTATCTAATTGTAGAATGATCTGTGTGAATGAAGGTTTCATAACCAATGATATAATGTCTGAATTTGTTGATGGCATGTACAACTGCTAAAAAATAACTTTTTGTGACAGTATAATTTAACTCTACAAGAGTCAAATTTTTACGTATATAATAAATGACATAAGGATTCAAGTCTTTATGTCCTAACATAGCTCCCAAAGTTGTGTATGAGGCATCAGTTGATATGTGAAAAGGTAATTTCCAATTTGGTCCTCTCAAGATGGGTGCTTTAGATTTTTTATTTTTTTTTTCAAATTTTCAAAGCCTTTATGGCAATAATAATTCTGGATGAACTCAACATCCTTTATAAGTAATTTGAAAAGTGGAGAGGAATGTTTTGGAAAATTTTCTAGGAATATTCTATAGTAACCATTAAAGCCAAGAAAAATTCTAACATCCTTTTGACAGGTTAGAATTGAAAATTTAGAAATAATTTCCACTTTAGATGCATCCACCTTAATTCCATCCCTTGAAATATGGTGGCCAAAAACAATTTCCTCAGTAAACATCATAAAAAAAATTGCATGGCTTAATGAGATATTTGTTTCTTTACACCTAATGAGAACCTTTTAAAATTTTTTAAGAACTTCTTCGAAAGAGATTCCATAGGCAGTAAAATCATCCATGTATACTTCCACATAATCATAAACTAGATCAAAGAAAACACCCAGAAATTCCCTTTGGAATGTCGTAGGTGCATTACATAACACAAAAGGAAGTACTAAATAAGCATAATTTTCCCATGGGAAGCTAAAAGTTGTTTTATCTTGATATTTTGGAGCAAATTGGATCTGGTTATATCCTCTAAAACCATCCAAGAATGAAAAATACTTTTATCTGCTAATGTATCAAGAACTTGATCTATAAAAGGGAGTGGAAAATGATATTTTATGGTAGCTTTATTTAGTTCTCTGTAATCAATGGATACTCTCCATTTTCCATTATTTTTCGGAAGAATTAATAATGGTGAGACCCTTTGACTATCACATATAAGGTAAATGAAATTCACATTTAATAATTATTGCAGTTCTTCCTTAACGATTTCACTAAATTTTGGATTCATCCTCCTTTGGGTTTGTCTAATTGGTATGGAATTTTCTTCAATATAGATATGATGCATACAAGTATTGGGATCAATTCCTTTAATACGAGTGTATTCCCATGGATAAGAAGAGGAATTTTATTGTAGCACCTTCATTAATTCTTTCTTTTGAGATTCTTCGATATTATCATTAATATTCAAAGTTTTACCTAGAAAAAAATCTATTAAATAATTGCCAAATTTCTCCATAGAATATAAATATATTTGATGAGATGATATATATTCAATATTACATTTCTCTTGAAAAATTTGACTAGATTCAAAACATGAGGAAGATTCATCATTTTACATTAGATTCAAAATTTGATCTTCATCCATTTGTGAAGTAGAAAATATTGGTCATATATCAATATCGTCATCTATCCATTCTTCACTTTATACCTTTATTGTTGTTTTTGCAGTAGGATATAATGTGAATTTCTTTGTTGAATTTCCATGAGAGATAAATATATCACCATATCAACAGCTTATAAAAGCATCAACTGTACCTAACCATGGTCTACCTAGGATCAATGGGTGTCCTCCTAAATTATTATTGGGTGTTAAGATCATAAATTCAACAGGGTATTCCCAAGAACCCAAGGATTCAAGCACATCTAATACACCATCAGGTTTGATAAGATATTTTTTTGTTGATTGCAATAGTATAGGTGTATATTGAAGATTAGGAAATTTTAATTGATCCATAGTTGGTTTGATCATGATGTTTATGGTTGCTCCTAAGTCAATCAATGTGTTTGAGATCTCGATACCATTGATGTGTGTTTTCACAATGGGAATTCTTAGGTCAAGATCTTTTTGAATTGTTTTTTTTTCCCATCATGATATCTGCAATATTTCCAAATAATTGAATTATTTTAACTTCTTTCATTTTTCTTCCAGGTCTTTTAATGCTCAACTACCTAATTGTCTTTGAAAATATTGTTATCTGTTTGATGGATTTAACAAGGGAATATTTATGCAAACATTCTTTAGCTCATCCATTATATCATAACCAGGAAACATAATCATTTTCTCTCTCCCCTCATCAATTTTCAATCTTTAAGGAAAATGTAGATATTGCACAAAAAATGAAGGTTGTTATACAATAGGAGTTGAGTTTATTGGAATATAATCAGTATATACAGCGGTGGATATTTTTTGAGAATTTTCTCCCTGAAGAAGAGGTGTCTCTTCCTCAAAGAGGTTTTCTTTTTCAGGTTCTTGAATAAAAACGGATGGTGACTTCATTTCCAATACTCTACAAGATCTAAGTTGAACATTGTTTAGATCTAGTGGAGTTATCATGTAAGTTTTGAAATTTTTTCCTTCCACATTGTATACAGGTTGTTTATTATTTGGATTTGGAACGATATGAGCATGAATTTGGTTTGGTATTTGTGGAAATGGTAATGAAAGTTTTGGATTTGGATATTGAGATTGGACTTGAGGTGGTTTACTAGACCGAGGGAAATATTGTAGTGGAAACGTAGGGTAAGGTTGAGGATATTGAGGGTAATGTGGGTATTTTCGATAATTATTTTTCCATCCTTGTGCCCAAGGTTTAGGCCCAGGTTTCCAAGGCATGGGTGCAATCTCATTTTTTTGTGATGATTGTGCATATGTTTGGGTGTTTAAACCTTAAGTTTGAGTATTTTCCATGGTATTTTAGAAATAAAACAAAGAGGATCTACTTTTTTTGGTACCACTTCCTCTTGATAGATAGCTTTAAGACCTGGTAATGAAGGGAATTATTTGGTATCATGATTTTCTGCACATATGACACAGTTTTCTATGCTTTTTAAATCAAGAGGACATTCCCTCAAGGCATGTTTCTTTCTACATTTGGGACAAAAAATAGATAATGCAACATTTTAACTTTTTCTTTGTTTTGTATTTTAAGGGTGTCTATTTGTTCACTAAGACTCCCTAAAATATATGATTTAATGTTTTCAATAAAATTACCTATTTCCGCTCTACTTACTGTCCCAGCTACATATTTATTAATCCTAGGCATAAGAGAATGTCTTGTATTTTTCCCAGTTCTTCTTTTACCTCTTGAAATATGTATGTATAACTCACAATTTTCTCGAAATGATAACTGAGAAATATCTCCTTTACCTATCAAATTGAGAAGATCAATCCGCTCATCTCTGATAGATTTTGGTAAGAGAGCTTTCAATTTTTCGTTCATCTAGATTATGCATTTTAGCCCTTTTGATATTATAGGCAAATCTTTCAATGAAATCTTCAAGATGTTCATCTTCTTTTTACATCATTTTGAATACTTCATCTTTAAGGTTATGGGGCATACAATAATCCTTGTATTTCTCTAAGAATGCATTCTTAATTTGTTCCCATGTTTTGATAGAGTTTTTCCTAAGCCCATAAACCATTTTAATGTTTCATCCTTAAGAGTAGGTGGAAACAATTTCATTTTTTTAGTATCGAGTAAATAGTCATAGGATATACATAACACTTCAAACTCAAAGAGAAATGTTTCAGGATCCTCGCTTCTTAATCTATGGAAGTTAGGGAGGATAGAGGATGATATATTTTTCATTTTTTTTCTGGTATCCTCATCGAGGATGGGAAATCAAAAAGGTTCTAGATCCCCTATTCCACCTCCTCGTCCTCTTCCTCCACCTCTTCCACCTCCAATCCTACCTCCTCTTCCACCTCTAAACCTAGGTTGTTCACCATTCACATTGTGCACTTCTCCTTCCCCTTATCCGGCCATTGTAGATTCCTTAGAACTAATGTAAGCTTCCAAAATTGGATTTTGTAGTTCCTTTGGTTCTTCTATCAATGGAATATTAAAGTATGTTTCTTCTTCTTCTTCTTCACTAATGACTTATAGTTCTTGTGCTAGAAATTTCTCTCCAGTTGAGGATAGAAAAATTACTTCTTCTGTTGGGGAAGTAGGATCTTCTTCTTCTATTATGGCCTCAATTAGTGAATCTCTAGGTACAATTTCAGATCTAAGTACCTCAGGAAGTTTGTGTCTACCTTTAATGGATGGAATACAAGTTTGGGTGGATGGTGTGGCACTACGAGGTCGTGATTGGGTGAGTGATGATGTTGGAATCAAACTTCTACCTTTACCTATAAATCTACTGCTAGAGTCTCTTCCCTATGCATATCATTTTGGTAATTTAATTGATCTTAAAGTACTTACATGAATTATCAAGTAGGTCTAGTAAACTTATGAAATGTATGTGCACTGTATGTGCTAGGAGTATTTTTCACTCATACAATCTCTAAGTTAAATTGAGTTATCAAAATGCACGTGTGTTTTTAAGGCTATGTAAGAAAATTAATCACTTATAGGAAATGAAATCAACTCTAGAAATAATGTTCACACTCTTCTTGAAAGAAAACTTCATACTCACACCTTGATTTGAATTAAAATCGCTCATTTGTTTTGAAAGAAATAACACTTTATTATAAAAACTCACACTTGTTCAAATGGAAATCACTCTTTGCTAGAATGGAAGTCACACACTTTTCATAAATGGAAATCACTCTTTGTTGGAATGGAAATTACTTTGAAACATCACGCACTTGCATAAATGAAATCACTAATTTTTGGAATGGAAATTAATCTGAAATCTCACATACTTGCATAAATGAAATTGTTCCTATTTAAATGGAAATTAGACTTTAAAAGGGATCTGCTTTAAGAAGGATAATTAACTATACAAAATAAGATCCTATCTATCTCATTGCAGTATTAAACTCTATTCTATCCATGTACATATAAAATATATGAGATAAAAATGATTAGTATAACATTTTCTATCTCGGATCTAAAAGAAATAAAAACGCTAATGCTTAACCAAATTGACAAAAAACCTACAGGAAACATAAAGTAAAATGAAAAATTTTAATTAACAAAATACCTTACTGTCTTGAGGGGGGCCTCCACGAGAAGTAGGTAACGTTATGATGTTCTTAAATAAGAAATAACCACACATTGAGCACTTATGGAGGAAATTTAAATCTCAATTACGAAACAGAGTATCAATAACATAAAATTCAAGCTTGTTGTATCTACTTTCATTTCTGCCGACAAGCATATTTATAGAGCTCATGGAAATTCACTTTTCTGAGCTATACGCCTAAACCTACTCAACATAAATATTTTTAACATTAAAAGATAACATCATATAATTCGCTCATGATTTTATATTATCAAATAAAATCATGAAGCACAGATCATGTTCTCGCTCGCTTGTTGTCAACTACAGAGGTTGACCTTTCCTTTGACCAAATCACGAGGACATGTTTCCATATATCTATCTCACGAGAGTATGAGGAAACTGCTGTGTGCATCAATTTCCACCTACCCATATATTTCATTCTCCAGCTGACATCTTGGAACCTTTCAAGCCATGGACTTAGCTGCAGAATCATGTATTAGCTGGAGAATCGTTATAATTCAGTAGATGAATTAAAAATTAAACTCAATAATAAATAAAATTATCATTTTATGTAATAAGATACAATTTTATACTTTCCATGTCATTATTCTTGTAACTTGATTCCAAATTTGATGTTATGAATATCAAAAAGTAAGAAATGGGGTGAAAAAAGGTGTAAAAGAGAAGCAATTGTGAGATTCTATAGTAAAATCAAGAATTGTTGCCATTAGTTTCAACCTAAGACCCACTAAGGAGTTTTGCATGGGTAATATGTTATTCTGTGGGTAGTAAACCCACTAAGGATTTTTGCATGGGTAAGATGTTATTCCGTGGGTAGTAAATTTTAGGAATTAACAACAAATAGATCAAAAAAGGGTAAACTAGGCAAAAGGGTTTACCAGGTATCTATGAACTACAGAATACCTCCTGGCGAACCAAGAAGTACAAAAACTGATCTCCCCAAATGTTGTGCTCGGTGTATCACATTTACAAGGTGGCCGAGTCGGTTACCTATGGCATGATAGAAACCTAGCACAGACTCCCAAAATATATGCGATGGTACATGGGAGTGAAAATCCGTAGTATTGTTGTCTGATGCAAAACCATTTGATGAGAGAATTCCTATATAATTTCATATGTGGAGTGCCTTCTATATACCCGAAATCACTAGAGAAAAATCCTATATACTTCCGTACGTGGAACGAGATATCGCCCCTGGGATGTAATGCAGGTAGTTAGAGAGAACTCTTACATTTTACGACATCGGAACACGTCTCTAACCTAGACCTCTCAATGTTTGTGTTAAGTTCCAAATTCTTCTTAGGTTAATTGCAGTAAATTCTAAGTTTATATTAAATTAAGTTTCAATTTCAAGACTCAAAATTGATGTCACCTGAACACCTATGATGCAACTAGCATGAGAAAAATATTCTTTCAATTTTGATGAACGTTATCTAGTATAGGGAAGAAATTCAAACAATGATGCAACAACCAAGAATGAAACAAAAAAATCTTTCCTAACTAAGTCTTCCACTTTCATTATCCCAATTCAATTGAAAGCATTAAAATATGCCAAACCACGCACTGTAATCTATGCATGATTCCCTTGAAAACTATGCAAATGCAATATATGCACTATTTCCTTTTTCTTTTGATGAATGAGAATGTACTCAATGAACTTTTCAATTTTCATTCACTAAATAATGAAATCTATGTTCAAATATTAATCTCAAAATGAATTTTCAATGCAATGTGATCTATTGCACTTTACGAAAAGTAAACTTTGATATGAAAACTAAATCAATGCAAAATCAATTTCTTTAATGGTCTCAAAATAATTAATATTTCTCAATCAACAAAAAATAATTATTCCTTCCAAACATACAACCAATGAAAAATAATTTCAATTGACTCAAAGAATCAAAGACTCAACCAAAATTCACTTTTATCACTTCAAATATGGGATGGAAATTTTCACACCACAAAGAAACTAACACCAAACAGACAAAATTTGATGCACATAGAGCAAGAGGATGACTTCAAAGATTAGGAAAAACTGGGAATTTTAGCAGAAACCATAAAATTCTCAAATTGAAGGACCAACGCTACCTTAGATATAAAATCCCCTCCTGACAGGGTCTCTAGCACTACTTTTGATAGTAAAACTCGTGCTAGAAGTGCTACTTTACACAGAAAAACCTGTATTGGTCTATGAAACTACACCAGCATGGGCAAACAATGGAAGATAGGGTCTTTGGCATGATTATACTTACAAATATCCGCGCTGAGCAAGAAATTCTTAGCAAAAACAAGCAAAGTTTGAGAGAAAGCCTAGAACTGATATGCTAAAACACAAACTACTCAAAGTACAGACTCAAAAGGAGGAATAAGCTAATAAAAAATACCAAATGCAAAAGGAGGACTGAAAATTCTATAAACTCTCCATTGGAGTCACCATTTTTTTATCTAGGTAATCCCTTCCATGGATAGAAGCGATCCCTATAGCCCAATGAGTGGGCCTAATAAAAAACGAGACAAAAGCCAACAAACTCTCCTTGCTTAAATCAAAATGACATGAGAGAGGAAGGTGGCCTACCTCACTCCTATGCGGTTGATTTTTGATTTTAATCTTGGTATCCTTACTTCCAAGCTCGCTCCTTGTTATCCATTTATTCACGAATAACTGCAATAGAGATAAAACAACAACAAATAGAGAAATCATAGTATATCTCATTCTAATGTAAACCATATGATAGATCGAGGAGCATCATACTAACCAAGTAATCATTGAAAATCTTATGGAAAGTAAAACATGATTTGAATTATGTATAAATCAAAGAGGGAAGCATAAAACCAATGCCTTGATGTTGGAAGCCTCCTTCGGGATGAGTTTCCAAATCCAAGCCAAAGACGTCAAGCACTCCTTCTTCTTGGAATTTTGACATTGTTTAGATGCATTTGAGTGCTAGAAAGGAAACCAACGGTGACAAACCATTTGGGGAAGGCATGGAATTCATTTATAGGGAGGTCAAAGAGGTTAAGGATCCACAAAAGAAGGAGGAAGGTCCATATCTTAAGGGGAAAGTACTTAAAGGTAGGATCAAGGACTCAAAATGGGAGAACCTGACTCAATCTTCAGCCAACTGATAATAGACATACGTTCTCAAGACTTCTAAAGGAAGAAGCTTCTGCTCCATTTTTAGAGAACCTTCTTGAAGAGGATCAATGCGAATTTTAACTTTAATTCCTGTGTTGTCACCATTGTTTACCGGTTACACACATGGTGACAAGCCCAAGGGCACATAGGGGAGAACTGCGTTGGGACTATAAAATAGGGTTTTAATAAGCTTTCTACAGAATTGTTGTAATGCACTGACTCTGCATTTCCTCAGGGATGTTTTGAGCATGTTATCCATGGTCATGAATATGTTTTCATAGATTTTATCGCTTTCAGACATTTATGGCATGAATGAAAAAAAGGACGACACTTCGGGTATGGAATGGGGAGTGTGACACAATAGTATGTAACAATGATACATATAAAAATACATTTAATTCATTAGCTATCTTATAATGAATAAAAATATGGGTACTACCCGAATCAATCAACATTGTTACCTTTTTCTTCTTGATATATCATTCTACATTGAGAGTTTGAGGAGTGGTAATTCCCGCCAATGAATTACAAGATATGGTTTGATTCATTTCTTCTTTCTCCAGGGCTAGCTCTTGGTGTATATGCCATTATTTGATGTTTCTTGTTCATTTTATTCCTCCTCTTCAAAATCTATGTAAAATAATTCCTTCTCAGCACATTTGTTACCTTTAGTATATTTTTTATCACAATTGTAACAAATACCTTTTGCTCTTTTTTCCTCCAATTTTTTTGGTGTTAAAGTTGTAGGTTGTGGAAGGATATGAGCAAAAAAACTGTTGGGTGTGGAGCCTGATTGTCTTGTTTATTTTGTATCACAGCGTTTGACCCCTATACCTTAATGGGGCGGCAACGCCGCCCGTAATTAAACGCTGCCTGGGGGGTCCGGGGGGGGGGGGGGACTGGGACTTTATGGAGCCCCCCCCCGGCAGGGTGTTTCAGAGGTAGTGCCCCTGAATTTAAAAGCAGATGTAAAATTGCCTTGTAAAAATATAGTAATTTCTAGTCAATCTGGGCCATTCATTAGGTGGATGATCTGATGGTAGAAGTTACGTTTAGTTTAGGGTTTTCTGCCCTAGAAGGAAAACCCTCGCTTGTATGAGGGTATTGTATTGATCTATGTATGGTATGTGTATTATCAGAGTGAGAAACAAATAGGGAGACTGTGAGAGAGAACATATGATATTACAGTGGATCTGTTGTAGGTTGTATCTCTTCATTTTGCTGGATAATCGAAAGGAATGACTGGTTGTTCGGGGTGGACGTAGCCCAAACTCGGTGAACCACATATATCTATGTCTCTCTGGTTTTATGTGTTTTGTGTGCTTGTGTTTTCCGCATATTTTATGTGTTGCAGTGATCTGTAATATATATTTTTCTAACAAACACTTCCATACTTATAATTGTGAGTGGTAGAATTCCTTGTTTCCATAATTTTTCTTTCAACGTTTCTTTCCACCCTGAGTGCCTTCTCCAATGAATCAGGTTCCCAAAGGAGAACCTATTGTTTTATATTATCTTTTAAAGTCCCTATAAATACATTAATATTATGCTCCTCTCGAATATCAGTTGCCATGATATTCAATTTTTGGAAGTCCTCTATTAATTTGGCCACTCAGTGACAAATTGCAACCACGAGACAAGATTCCTCTTTATTAGAGGACCATTTTTTACTATTTAAGCACTCAATTTGGACAAGGGAAAGTATATTTTTGAATTAAAGCCCAGATGTGCATATTTTATCAGGTTGACCCTAAAGAAAATTAGGCACCCTTGGAGGGCTATAAATGTAAGTGACCTCAACCTGATTTGGGCATCATCATTATGATCATTTCTTCTTCTTTCTTTGGTTTCGCTTGCACATGTCTGAGATGGTTCATAGAAATTCAAGTCACACATGTTCGAGATGCAATGTCTGAATCTTAAACATGCACTAATGTTATGTTTTCCAACAACAGGCATGGTACATGCATTTTTCGATCACAACCATAGGCATGCAGGCCTATGAATGTGGTTGAAGGGTTTCAGTTACACGCATGAAAGTCTCTATGCGTGGTTGGCACATAGGTTTTGGTTTTTTCAGTTGACCAAAGTTTTGGTCAGTTGACCACAATGTTTTGAAGTTGACCGTAGACAATGAAAATTGATTATAGGCTTCTGAATCAGGGTTCTGAGTATTAGTATTGTTGGTTTCATCTCATGGATTTTGTTTAGTTTATTTTCCTGATATATTTATGACTGAAGATATGGATCATTTTACTCTCTTTCATGGAATCATTTAATGAAAATCTAATAAGAAGAATAATTTGAAAGGGTTTTCGTTGTAGTGGGTTTTTCCTTGGTCTTTGACTAATCTTGGTGTCTCTATGTGTGAATGTTTTTCTTCTATTGTTCCTTTATATTTTTTTCATTGATGATGATGTTGTTATTTCTATATAGTTGAATAATTTATTGAATAATGTGTTAAGTCTAAATAATCATGATGTTGTGGGCTCAATTTTATACGAAAACAATGAAATTCAATTATCAAAGCAAAGAACAATATATCCCTTAGAAAAATTAACATGGAATCAGATATGGGATGAAGAAAATTCATTGATATCACCCCTATGAAGGTTCCTTTGTTGGAAGAAAGAAAATATGGTGGAGACCTAAAATAATAATAGGGTTCGAAGGAAACCCTAGGAAATTTGGCTAATAGGGTTTGATGGATATTATGAGGTTAGGAAGAAAGATTGGTTTATCGAAAATATTTGAGATATGAAATCTAGAAACCCTAACATGATTAATGTGAAGAATGTCAAACACTCATGATAGATTTGATGTAGCCCTAAATGGGATAGTCTCAACTAGCCCTGGTTGTTAATGAAGTTGGTTGAAATATAATGAAGGCAACAATGTCATAGGGATAATAGTGAGTCATGACTTTTGAAGGCTAGTTCAAGATGGATATGGTCACCTCTCATTGAAGATAGGTACTTTTTTTATTTATGATACTTCTTTATGTCTTTAATTTTTTTTAGATTTATTGATTTGATCATCGATTATGCTTCCTGCGTGTCTATTTAAGTACCTGGATACTTCTAACCTTCTGATGATATGTGATAAGGAGATCCTTATTGAGGATAATATGATGGTGCAAGAAATAATGGATAGTAGAGGAAGAAAAGAGATATAGTTTCCCGTGACAAGTGAGTGATAAAAATTTCAAAGATACTTGAATGTTGTAAGGTATGTATAGTGTAGTGTTTCAGCTGCAATATTTGATTGAAAGGTGAGCTGTAATGTATGATGAGAATTTCACCTTCACAAATGGTTCATGCATGTATGTGAAAGTAAGTTTGATTCATGATACTTATGACGAAATGGAGCACTTGGTATTGGACAAGTATCTTACATTCTATTTAAGTTATGGTAAAGATACTTAGAAAATTTTCTTTTTGAGATATTGGTATACTTGATATTTGACTAACGTCGATAATTTTATACATGATGGATCTCTTGATCCCATAAAGAAGGCTAACACATTGATTCTTATATATGGTAGCTTGATACTATTGATCATGCTTGTAACAAGCATGGTAACCATGATCATAGAAGTGTAGCAATAAGATTGATACTTAGTATCTTATTGTTGACCTTGGTTAGCTTAGTAGTTATAACTTATGGTAAAATTATATGCTCTGACTTGGTGGTTGATGATAAATAAGTGATTATAACCTTTGAAGTATGATGATACAACTGTCATCTACCCTAATCACATGGCTATAACTCTTGATTAAATTTTGATGTCATGTTCATATATGATGATTGTTATCATTCTGTAATTTTTAAGATTGGTAGAATAAACACACAGGACATCATCAAAACCACTTTGGAAGCTGGGATCTAACCCTGCCAGCTTCAGAGAGGGATCTCTCTTTAAGATTTATATTTGGTTTGATGTTAGGTCCCTATATTACTAGTATAGTCCCTTATTTTTGTTAGTGTAACCCCCTTATTGTTATTATTGTACCCTTGTAACACCGATATTGTTATTATTGTGCCCTTAAATTATTATTGTTAGGTCGGCTAAGATTACATTGTGGCCCCATGGACTCCTATATATAGAAAGGAGGTTTTTTAATTTGAATCATCCAAGAATTGTTCATTCATGTAATGTATTGGAGGTTGCCCCCTCGAAGTGGCTTATTTCTAAGGCGTTGATATCTCTTTTCTTCTCTTTTGGGAGCTGGTTTCACAACATTTGGCATCAGAGCTTTGAGATTCTAGGGTTTCGATGCTCCAAACAGGTCAGCGTGGAATTTTCACTATAAATTTTTTTCTACGAAGGTTCAGAATATGAAATATTTAGAGTGCAAAACCAAAATCCTGATGAACATCGTCAAATAATTTCAAAGATTTATTCACAATATTTTCAGAGATATGATCTCTGCAAGTTAGGTCATTTTGCAGGCTCCTGAATTTAACCTAAATAGGTCATCGTGGTATTTTTGTAATAACGTTTTTTATAGAAAGGTTCAGAAGCTGAAATTTTTAGTGCGAAGCCACAATCTGGAGGAACATCGTCAAAAAATTTCAGATATTGGTTCACAATATTTTCTGAGATATGATCTGTGGAAGTTAGGGATTTTTGAGGCTTCTGAATTTCATCTCAAAGAGGTGATCGTGGGAAAATATTCATAGCTCTCTCTCTGAGCATTGGATTGGAATGATGTAAAAAATGGCCACAAGTGCACGGACTGTAGGTTTTTTTCTATCAATTTCAGAGCCAAAGGAGGAAACAGTGACATGTTTCAGGTCATACAAGTTCTCTCTACTGAACCAGTCCAAAATTGGGTCATTGTGGGAGATTGAACATAAATTTTCCTTGAAGAATCCAAATCAGATCAGAACTATGGAATTTGGAATAAGCTTCAGAGGGCTACTACAGGGCTAAATTTCAGATATTAAGGATCTGCAATTATAGAGATAATTCAATTTCAATATCGAGCTCCTCAAAAGCAAGTAAAAGGTGTGTATTTTTTTTTTTGAATTGCATAAGTCTTGTTTGAAGAATCAAGTTGAATTGATTTCAATGGCATATTGTAGAATAGATATCAGTATTCAATTCTAAAATGGCCCCTAAAAATAATTCAACACCCATTAAGCCTTTAGAAAGCTCTACTATGACTCATGAAGACTAATAATGGAAACATGACATATCAAAATTACAAGAGCAAGTGCAAAAAATTTCGCTCTCGCAAAGAGCAACAAAAAATGACATGGAAGTTTTGAAGAAAGGCGTGGAAACTAAGATGGATGGTTTGAATAAAAGTGTGGAATCTAAGATGGATGGCATGGAATCTAAAATATATGGCATGGAATCTAAGATAGATGGCATGGAAGCTGGCATGGAATCTAAAATGGAAAACATGAATAATGATCTAAAAGAAGACATGGAAGGTTTGACAAAGTTGACACAAGAAATTTTTCCTAATGGTGAAAAGATAGTAGAGGAAACTAATGATGAGAAAAAAATAAATGTTAATCATGATTTCATAAAATCTAATGTTGGCGGCAAGAACCCCCATATTCCAAAAATGGATATGAGGAAGTTTGATGGAAAGGATCCTGTAACATGGATACTACAGATGGAGCAATATTTTGATCTCCATAATGTGAAAAACACACAAAAGGTATGCATTGCACTTTACATTTAGAACAAAATACATTTGTATGGTATCAATGGCTTTTATCCCGTAAAATTTTTTTCACTTGGTCAATTTTTACGAAGGAAATGATAGTAAATTACAAGGATACAAAGAGCAACACCTTCTTTAGCCAATTGATAAATCTCAAACAAAAGGGTTTAATGGGGGATCACATTGAGGACTTCAAAAAATTGAATATAAGGGTAACTGATATTCCAGAGAAACACAGGATTGATCTCTTCATAGGTACTTTAAAGGATAACATCCAACATGAAGTTCTCATTTTGGAACCTGATTCATTGGAGAAGACATTCAGGTTGGCAAGAAAAACTGAATGTAAAATTATGGCGACAAGGAAACCTACCACTCACTTCTATAAAGAGGGAAGTGTTGCTACTCCTAGATTTCCACAACCTACAAGGTTGACACCACAAAAATTGGAAGAAAAAAGAGCAAAAGGGCTTTGCTATAGTTGTGATAGAAATCACACTAAAGGTCATAAGTGTGCTAAGAAGAAATTATTTCACATAGATTGTGAAGAGGAAGAAGAAAATGAACAAGAAGAGGATATACACAAGGAACCAGCCCAAGAAGAGGAAGAAATGAGTCTGACCATATCTTGTAATGCATTGGCAAGAATTACTACTCCTCAAACTCTCAAGATAGAAGGACATATCAAGAAGAAAAAGGTAATAGTGTTGATTGATTCAGGTAGTACCCATAATTTTATTCATTTTAAGGTAGCCAAAGAATTGAATTGTTTCCTATACCCAGCATTAGAATGTGAAGTGATGGTTGCAAATGGAGGAACTATTAATTTCTCTGGAAAATGCCATAATATCAAGCTAACCATGGGGGAATATGTATTGAATAGTCCAATTCTTTCCATTCATATGGGAGGTGCTGATGTTTTACTAGGAGTACAATTATTACAATCTTTGGGGATGGAAGCTTTTAATTTTCAAGAACTTTTCTTGATTTTTTTTTTCAAAAGGAAAGGAAGTCGAATTATGGGGTATTGCAGGGAAGCTAGGAAAGATAATAAGATCTAATGTCATGAAAAAGCTTCTAAAGAAAGAACAACGAGGCATAATTGCACAATTATGCTCACTAGAAGTTCCAACATCAAAATCATCTATTCCTGCAGTTCTCCAAAAAGTCTTGGACAATCATTCCAAGGTTTTTGAAACTCCAAAAGGAATCCCACCTATTCATGATCATGATCATACTATTCATTTGATTCCAGGAAGTGTTCCTCCAAACATCAAAACTTATAGATATCCTTATGTCCAAAAGAGCGAAATTGAACGTATGATTGCAGAAATGTTAGAGGCGCGTATAATTCAACCTAGTCAAAGTTCTTTCTCTGCTCCTGTAGTATTGGTACACAAGAAGGATGGATGATGGTGCATGTGTCCAGATTATAGGGAGCTCAATAAGGTCACCATTAAAGATAAATTTCCCATTCCTGTGATTGATGAATTATTGTGTTAGGTCTCTGTAATTTAGTAGATTTGCAAGACTAAATGATGCAGAGACTACATCAAAATCCATTTTGGGTTCTAGGATCTAGCCCTCCTGAATCCAAAGAGGGATCTCTCTATAAGGCTTTAAAGATTGATTTATCTTTAAGGATTTTAGTGTGATTTTAGGCTAGTTATTAACAACAAGGGTTTTTTTTGTTTGGTTGGGTGTGATCTTTAATTGATTGAAAAGTCCTGAAAATGAAAGAGTTTTAGAGGGGTGAAGGTGCGAATAATCAAAACAAGGTTCACCTGATAGGATAGGCATAAAACAAAACTTAATCCATTGGGCTATGTAGTTACAAAAGGGTTTAATTGTGCAACACTTTCAAGATTGGTTCTATGGGCAAGTCATCTATATCAAAAGATCCTTTAGATTAAATGATGGAGTGGAACATTAGAAGTGTTGAGAAAGTGGAAAAAGCCAATAACTTCAAAAAGGATTTATCAACTTTCCATACAAGAAAATCCTTTTTAAGCAACTGTTTGAAACCAACCAAAGGACAGGGCTAACCATAAACTTCTTTGGACAGGATTGTATTAAAGCTAACTTATCAGAAAACAATTCAGTAATCTCTCTAGACTACTTTTAGAAGGGATGAAAACATATAAGAAAAAAAAGTGCAGCTTAAGATCAAGTCAGATGCATTAAAATCATGGCCTACTTTTAGCATACTCTTAGGGAAACTTTCAAACAACCTTTGGAGAAAGAACTAGAAGACATGGCAAACCATAAACTTTTATAGTTTAAATCTACTTAGCATGTAATGAAAATATCATTCAAGAACAATGTTTTAAAGTTTTAAACAGTAAGACATGGGCTCACCAACATTTCTTGAATGGTTTAGACTGTACTAAATCATTCTTAAATACACAATTGGAGGAAAACATAAAGATAAAGCTTATCAGTGAGAGTAGGGTACTTTAGCAGTAAATCCTAGCTCTATGCTTGCTGCTCTTTATCAGATAAAAGTGAACAAAATGGCATACATCAAAGGAAAACAATAACAGTAAGAGGTACGTCACCAATGATATAGACCAGGATCCCAATAATCAGCTTGTATATTGATTGTCAATCCAGTTACAAACTACAATGTCCAATGTTTCAGAACAACAACAACTTCTCTTCTCAACCTAACTTCTTCAATAACTTAACAGAGCTTCAGAGCTTCAGAAATTATTTACATTCAAAAATGATTCATAGAAACTATTACATCAAAAGTCAAACAACCAACCCTTTACAATTTGCTCCTCAAGGAGATTTTATAAGAAAATGAGGAGGTGGAGAAATTCCTAGGGTTGAAGTGTAATTAATTCTATACTAAATGCAACTCCTAGCCTTGAAAACCATGCAAGGCATAAGGCAAGAATGCATTGAATTAAAACTCTGTTTCATTTATTCCATTTCTAATTTTTAGGCTTAGTAGCAAAAAATATTGACTTTAAGGCTCTTTTTATCTTTTAAAATAACTTTACTGACAGTTTAAAATATGTTCTTTTGTTTGTAATAATTGTTCAGCTGTCTTTGGCCTTAATGTTTCTGACTGAGTTTTAACTATGCCTTCATTTGATTTATTGAGGCTTGTTAAACACCATGTTGAACACACACATGGTGTATGAGGAATATGAACACACACACAAGAGACTCAACACACAATGAAGGATAAGCGTGAGGCTTTCTTATTTTCCATTATACAAATATGTACATTTATAATACAATGGTGTGACTCTTGGTTTCACATTCCAAGGTCACTTGGACTCCATTGTGACTTTTCGCATTCCACACCTACCCATGTAGGATTAGGTGTTCCAACATCCCCCCTTAATCCGAAGGGGTATGTGTGAGTCCAAGAAGAGAGTTGTAATACAAATCTGCAAAGTATGCATGGCAACACTTGGGCTGAATCAACTCTCTGAAATGTTGGAAAAAAGAGGTGGTTTAAGGATGACCACCAACACTGGAACGCAAAACTTGTTGCAGTTCTTGGAACTCTTCCAAAACTGGCAAGAAGCTAAAAGCTTCTGCTAGAGGAATTGTCCCTCATATAAAAAGGGAGACCTTCAACCTAAAAGAAGGGAGGTCTACTACCCGTGATGGTTTTAGGATTACCAACAACTCTGGAATGCTTGAAGCATTTCCTGGAACTCAACCAAAGCTGGCAAGAAGTTGAAGGCTTCTGCTAGAGGAAGTGTTCCTCATATATGAAAGGGAGACCTTCAACCTAAAAGAAGGGAGGTCTACTACTTGTGATGGTTTTAGGTTATCCACCAACCAAAGATGATGGTTTAAGGTTGTCCACCAACCGAAGGCATGCTCATGGGCATCCGTGTCTCTAGCTACATCTCTGAATCTGGAATGACGAATTGTGGCTCAGGCTCGCTTGAACTGCTGGCTACAACTCTGAACATGGAATGAGAGATTGTGGCTTAGGCTCGCTTGATCTGTCATCGAAGCTTGTACATGACCACCATTTCCCCCCCTGTCAGGGACAAGGTGAGATGATGGCGAAAACTCAACTGCAAGTTTGTTCAATATCCGTGAACAAGTTCTAACATGTGTCGTAAACATCTTCTTGGCTGCGCCCATTGCCAAGAAGCGATCCATCCAAAATGAATCTTGGTTCTTGCAGGAGGCTTGTTTTTGAAGCATCTATATGAAGAATGAGTGTGCCGACCACAGTGCTTGCATGGATGAAGATCAAAACAATGATCTTTAATATGGCCAACTCGATCACAGTGTTGGCATTTTTCAATCTGTTGTTGTTGTGGAACAGGATCTGGAACAGCTGCAGGTGAACTGTCATATAAGAATCTAGCACTCTGAAATATGATGGGCTTGGTGTAGTCTGGAATATGAAAAGACACATCCTTGTCATATACAAGACCAGTTCTGTGCTTTTTGTGGACAAGCTCTTCCCAAGGTCTGATGATGGGCTTGAGAAGTGCAGGTTGAACTGCTGCATCTGCATGTACATCTGCTCTAGTACAATGAACTGAATGTGAATCAACTGGAACTTTGCTGACTTGCTGCTGATGGGAGTCTTTCACAATGTTCTGAACAGAAACAGGTTCAGAATGATGACTCTTTTGCTGAAGTTCGTCTTGTTGGAGCTGAGATTCCAACTGCAAAAACTCAATCTTTTATTGTGCATGTAGCAAACAACTTTGAATATTACAAAGAGCATCCTTGCTCATTTTTATCATGTCATCAACATTGGAATGAATGAGGTTATTCAACAACACTAATGCCTCATTGATTTTAGCCATTTCAACAACTTAGGCTCAAAAAATGAAAGGGTGTCGGCTTCAACCGAAAATGCACCCGTTTACAATGTGATTCAACAAATACAAATGACTGCAAAGAATTTCCAACTATGGAAATCTCAAGTACAAAATCTGCTCCTCAAATGATGGAGGACAATCAACAATGAGTTACATCAATAACTCAAATTTACTAATTGCAACTATGAAGAAGATGCAAATTCCACTCACAATACAATGTCAATATCTCTGCAAAAATATTTTGTAAATGTGCAACTGAAAACACTATGCAAGGAGTCTTTAAGGCAGCTGAATTTTCCTTCAAAGAGTTGTTTTCAATGATGGCAAATTTGTCTTCAAATGTCAATTTCTTCAAAAAATCACCCTTATGTCAATGTCAAATCTGCAATTTTCTCTATGGATAGTCCATCTGCTCACATGTCATTTTCTCATTATTTCTGCTGTTCATACTCTCTCTTGTCTTCCTCTCTTTCTGCTCTTTCTCTCTCTCTGCTGTTTTTTTTTTTAATTAATTAAAAAATAAATTAATTGGGATTAAATAAAAATGGGAATGAGGAATTTAATTAAAGGGGAGGGAAACTTATATTAAAATAAAATTAAAAAGAAAGGGAAGGGAATTTTATAATGGGGGAAGGGATTAATTAATAAAGGAGGGGAATTTAATTAAAGGGGAGGGAAACTTATATTAAAATAAAATTAAAAAGAAAGGGAAGGGAATTTTATAATGGGGGAAGGGATTAATTAAAGGAGAAGGAAAATGCTATGTTTTAAATAACAAGATAAAAAGTGAATGTTGAAGAGGGGAAGCGAATTAAATAAGAGGGGAGGCAAATTAATTGCGTGGGGGAGGTATTATATGGGGAGGGTGGCGTATATTAAAAATAAATTTAAAAAAATATAAAAAAACAAATTTAAAAGAGGCGGGGGAACTAAACTAGTAGGGGCGGAGGTGTTAGGCAGTGGGAGGGGCGGTGAGAGCAAGTGTGTAGTGAGAGGTTGTAGAGCGGTTTGGGGAGACGCGTAAGGGAGCGAGCTGTCGTGAGGGCGGTGGGAGAGGGGTTCGGGTTTGGGCGTGAGGAAGGGGTGTGTTTATGGGCGGAGTTGGGATTAGTGAGCCGCTGTGAGGAGAGGGGAGTGGCTTGTGAGGGGTTTAGGGTGCGAGGGATAGGGACATGCGTAGAGTGTGAGAAGTAGCGCATGGGAAGGTCGTGAGAAGTAGCACAGGAAGGGGTGAGGGTTTGAAAGGGTCGAGTGTGAATGTTGTAGGTTGAGTGTTGTAGGTAGAGCAGGAGGAGTAGGGGTGTGTAAGGAATAGGGTGTGAGGTGTTGCGGTATTGCAGTGAGGTCGTGAGGGCCGAGAAGCCTGAAATTATTTTTATTTTTATTATTATTTTTTTAATTTTTAAATAGTAGAGAGGAGTACAATGAGTTCAGAAATTTGCAGAATTTTAAGCAGTAAAATTGCAATTGAGGGTAAATGCAGAATCGTAGACTTAGAAGTAGCAGGAAAATAATATTTTTCTTTCAGCAGTAGAAAAATGCAGTCCAGAAGCTCAGAAATTTTCACCAAAAACTCTAGAATTTTTCAGAATATTACATAGGGTGATATAGCAGCAAAAAATTGGAGAATTTGTGGAGTTAGAGAACTCAGAAATCTCAGAAATTTCTTCAAAAACCCTCTTTAAACTATTTTCCAGCAGCTTAAAAATGCAGAATTTAAAAGTCAGAAATTGCAGGAAAAATAAGCAGTGAGAAAACCTTCAGATGCACAATGTTGCTTCTCTTCAAAACCAATTTCTGAGTACTGCCACAGATTTTGAATGCTGCTCTTCTCCAAGATAAAATTTCTGAACGCTGCAAAATCACTGCTACAAAAAATCTTAGTGCTGCAAAAATGCCAAGAATTTTGCAGATATGCACAGGCCATAAACACAAATGGCTCACTCAATTTGGAGCAGGGCCAGCAATCGCCCGCTCTGATACCATGTTAAACACCATGTTGAACACACACATGGTGTATGAGGAAGATGAACACACACACAAGAGACTCAACACACAATGAACGATAAGCGTGAGGCTTTCTTATTTTCCATTATACAAAGATGTACATTTATAATACAATGGTGTGACTCTTGGTTTCACATTCCAAGGTCACTTGGACTCCATTGTGACTTTTCGCATTCCACACCTACCCATAGAGGATTAGGTGTTCCAACAAGGCTGCAGGTGGCACTTTTGGTAGTTGAAGAAGATAAATGGCCTCTGATGTGGTAGTGGAGACCTCTTTTACTGATATTTTTCTCTGTTTTACCTTTAAACACTTTTAATTTGTGTTTTAGTCTGTGTTTAGGCTTAATTAGTTTTGAACTTTGTCTTTGGGTCTTCATTATTTAACACTGTCTTAATCTCTTTAACCCGTGGATTAAAAAACCCTGATCTTTAGGTTTAGGAATTAATCCCTTTTTTGTTGATTCTTCATTGCTGATACACTTTATTGCTTTTTTTTACTTGCACAGGTGCTTTTCTGTCAGTTGGAGGGTTTCATCTAAGATCGGGTGTCGCGATTCACTGATAACCTGAATTTGGAAACCCGCCGGTTCCTTCCTTTTTTTATTTAAGCCACAAAATCTTCATTCTGGACTGGACTGGTTACCTGTCCGTGACTGTGGAAATACACAGAGCCATACCATCAAACCCTACAAAACACAAAAAATAATTATAAAATCCCTGCGAATTGTGGTAAAACTGCGTTGGAGGGTGTATGGGGGCAGTCTAGAGCTGTGAGGATGAATGGATGTAGCAGTGTAAGGAGAAAAACGGTAGCGGAAAACGAAACAGAGGTTTAAATTTGATTTCGGGCGCGAATTAAGAAGTGGTTTTGGGAAAACCATTAATGGTTTTCTCACAACGTTTGGGGGGGTAGGCACATCGGTCGATATGTGGCTTTTCAATACCACCTATTTCGCAAATTTTTTTAGTGTTAAGCTTTAGGCACAAAAATTTTGCGATACGCATCGTCAATCATTGGATCGGAGGCTCCAGATCCAACGCCACGAAATGAGCGCGATGGGAGAGTTGCGCGATTAGTCGTTGGAGTGGGGGCCAGGTGTCATAATTAGATTGGCTAGGCCTTTGTATATGGTGGGTGGTAGGCCCTAGCAAAACTGGGTCATCGGGTTAAGTTCCAATCGTCGGATCTTTTTGATGGATGGTTAGGATTAAAAGAGGGATCAGATATATGGATGGAGGAAAAGGTATGGCAAGATGGATGGGCAGATGAATGGAACCCGATGGCCGTTGATTTATATAGATCAACGGTCTAGATTTGTTTGGGACCATAACGTCGAGAGATGGAAAAATAAACAAAGGGTATGGTTCTAACACAGGAGTTTATGCTTTTAAGCACCCGGTTGTGGGGCTTTCAGACACATGAGGTGGAGGGCTGAAAGATATAAGCCCTTGAGGGCTTAACTCTTTATAGAGAAAAAAACTACTGTTTAGACCTAAAATAGGGATTTTGAAGCCAAAATAGGGTTCCGATAGGTGAGAGGAGGGGTTTTTTAGTCAAATAAAGGGAGATATAAGGTTTACAGAGGATTTTGGAATGGTTTAGAAGGCAAATGGAGGTTTTTATAGATGAAAATGGAGAATTAAATGGAGAAGTGTAATGATGGAAATGGATTTTCTAAGTAGTCTTTCTCTTAGTAAACAACAGGTACTTTAGGACTAATAGTGAAACAGTAGTGAATATTAACTCAAAGGGTAAAGATCATCATAAAACTTCAAGAACTCACAATTTTAACATGGAATTGTTTCTTGAAGGCATAAAAAGATTTAGCCACCATTTGGTATGAATTTTTTTTTATAGGTGGCTAAAAGTGGCTCCACATGGGGATGGCATCTTCTTGAAGGTGTCAAGAACTTCAGACAATTTTCTCTGGAAGTTGATCAGTGCCCTGCACTTTTGATAATATTTTTATCAACTGCTAACAAATATGACTTAGAACTTGATATATCAGCAGAAAATTATTTCCCAAACACCTACCTACACAACCTACTTCCTAACATTTTTTCTTCTTCAGAGTGCATTTGGATTGGAAAACTCTTTTCATAAACATTTTATTCTTTTATTGAAAACATAAAACTAGTCTAAGTCTACTCTTATTTCTCCATGAACTCGGTTTAAACAGTTGAGTTCATAAATTCTCTACCTAACTACTATCTATCAGGATTAGACCGTCTGACGGACCTTTATTCTCTAAATTCTAATACAGGAAATTTAAAAGAAGCCAAGCCAGGATTAAGCAGTCTGGCTTGCTGTTGATCTATGGCATAAAATCAAGCTGCACATAGATTTTATTTTCAGAAAAGTAAAACAAAATTGTGAAGGCTTAAGATCTGAAAACTAAAATATCCTTCAGATCTGTTTTGAATTTGTTTGAGCTGTGTTTTCTCTCTAATTTGGTTCAAGTTTTGAGCATATTGGAACCAGTTTGTTTTCTATATTTGGCTCAAGATTTAATCTAATTAGAGCCATTCTTCTTTTGAGATTCATAGGTTCAGATATTGAATTTGTTTGAACCTTTGATTTTCTATACTAATCTATTTCTACTGATAAGCCAAGATTGCACTATTTGGCTAATCTAATTCACTAACCCATCAACAGTAAATTGAAAAAACTAATTAGTCATGATTAGGCTATATGACTAACTAGAAGTGTGTTTTTAGGAGTGGAATTTGAGCTTGCACACTTTCAGATTTTATTTCTCTTTTTTGGTATGGGGTTGTACCTTTCTTGTTTTCATTCTACCCTCTTTTCTCTTTTTATTGTTTTTGTATTTATCTTTTTCTAACTTTGAAAGTAGTGATAGACTTGATATTTACAATGGGAGAAAATGAAAAAGCTTCAAACTGGTATAATTAAGAAAAATAATGTTTGAGTTTCATGTCATTGACAGGACCTCCAAAAAGTTCAATTCCATTCTCTTCCTACAATAAATAAGCATTGTTACCAGCAGTAGAATGAATGAGATAAGGGCCTAGCCATAAGCTATCAAATTTTCCATGTTTGCCCTTATCTTCTCTCCTGGAATCCCACTTCAGAACTTTATCACTAATGCTGAAATCACTGGCCTTGGTTCTTTTATCAAACAACTTCTTGATGTTTTCTTGCTTGTGTAGTGCTCTGTTGTAGACTTCTTCCTTGTTTTGTTGAAGATTTATAGTCTGATTGATTCTTCTTGTCATATCATTATCCTCGGACTGTACTTCTTGGATCAGATTCATGACTGGCACTCTTAGGCTGGTTGGAAAAATTTCATCTGTTCAATAAACTAGCTGGTAGGGAGACATTCCAATTGATTTTTAAGTGTTAATCTGTCAGCCCATAGTGCATGTACTAGCTTTGTGTGCCATGATTTCTTATTGTCTTCCAGCAAATTTTTGATTATATTCACCAATGTCTTGTTTGAGGATTCTTCCAACCCATTACCTTGAGGGTAATAAGCAGTAGAATGGCCCAATGTAATATGATATTTATGACAAAATTCAACCATATTTTTGGATCCAAATGCAGCAGCATTGTCAGTGATAATCTTTCTAGGACAGCCAAATCTGGATAGGATATGATTTTCAAGGAATTTTATGATGACAGAGTTAGTGGCTTGCCTAGAAGGGATGGCTTCTATCCATTTGGTAAAATAGTCTATTGCAATGAGGATCCATCTATGTTGGGCAGATGAGGGTGGATGGATTTCCCCAATGAATTCTAGACCCCACTGTTGAAAAGGAGCTTCAACAGTGATTGGATGCAGCTCGGTAAAGGAAGCAATTTTCTTTTTCCTTCAAAGAGTTGACATTTGTGACATGCAATAATCATTTTATGGACATCGTGAAAGAGGGTGGGCCAATAGTAACCAGCTCTAAGGATTTTATTGGCAGTTGTCTTCCAATATAGGTGGCCTCCACATTCCCCTTCATGTAATTCATGCTTGATCTTATTTGCATCATTCTCAGGCAAACATTTAAGCAATAATCCACTAGCATTTTTCCAATATAAAAATTTATCCAAAATGCAGTAATTAACAACTTTCAACTTTAAAAACCTTGAGTTTGCTTTAGACAAACTAGGAGGAACATTGAGATTGAGCAAAATATATAAAATATCAGCATACCAAGATGAATTCAAAAAATGATCTTCAATAGTTGGAGTTGACAACTCCTCCTATTCATCTAGTGAATCTAACATGTTTATATCAAGAGCTTAAAAATTAGACTCAGCCATTAATCTTGCTAGTCCTTGGCCTTTTATGAGCTTAGTGGGCTTGATTTCTAAATCATATTCACATTAGGGGAATTTTGAGGTCTAAAATGGGCCTCCTAAGAAAAATTTATACCAAAATAAACTTTATAAGAACCAATAGGATTCAAGATGATGATGTCAACCATGGGGGATGATTCACCATTTTTTAAGTAAAAGGGTAAACATATTAAAAAATAATAAAACTACTTTTTTAACTCGTATTTTCAGCTTATCTCTCAAATTTTTTACTCAAATTTCGAGTGGGAGTACTCGTTGGATGAAAAATTTAATTCCTCATCCAAGGTTTACCCATGTTGCATAGTTTCGATGAACCCTACTACATGAAAAATGAGAAATACATGAAAAAACATTATTGCAATCACATTTTTCATGTATTTTTCTTTTTTCATATAGTAGGGTCCATCAAAAGTATGCAACATGGGTACTCCTTGGATGAGGAATTAAATTTTCCATCCAATGAGCACTCTCGCTTGAAATTTGAGTAAAAAATTTGGGAGTTAAGTTGAAAATATGAGTTGAAAAAGTAGTTTTTTCTTTTTAACCTCTAAAATTTGATGATGTCATCAAATCTTATTTTACTATTTCCACTATTGTTTTATAATTTCCTTAGGAGGCCCATTTTAGACCTCAAAATTCCCCTAATGAGTATCACAGCAATCCACTTCCCTCTTTTGCCATCTGGATCCCGGGTTAAAATGTCTTTTACAACTGAATTTGGCACAAATGCAATTATGTGGGAATGTAAAATGTAAACTCTGAAGTCCTTTAAGGCTTTGACTAAGGCAATGTCTTGTTTTTCCATGATATTATACTTCAGAGGTGCATTTCTTAATGCCTTACTAAAGAATGCAATTGGCTGCTCTTGTACCTTCAAGTTTTTCTGTAACCGGACAACAGCTATAGTGTGTTCTGATGCAAATGAAAAAATGAAGAAATCCTTTGTAAAATCAAGACTAATGAGAACTGGTGTTTTGGTTAATGCTTATTTTACCCGTTCAAATGATTTCTTTGCTTCTAAGGTCCATTTAACTCCTTCTTCCTTTTTGAGCATATTTGTTATGTTTCTAAGGAGTTCAGCTAGATTGGGTATGAACCTTCTCAAGAAATTAATCTTCCTGATGAAATATTGAAGTTCCTTGATGTTTCTAGGATGATTGATTTTCAATATACCATCAATCCTCTTTGGGTCTATCTTTATCCCCTCGTCTGATATGATGTGTCCAAGTAGTTTTCATTCTTGGAGACCAAACATTGTTTTCTTTGGATTTAAATATAACCCATATTTTCTGCATTTCTCAAAGGCTTTTCTCAAGTGTTCTAGGTGTTCTTCATTTGTTTTGGAAAAAAAGTGATGTCATGAAGGTAAATAATGATTAAGAGGCCTAATTATTCTGAGAATGCAATATCCATGGCTCTCTGAAATGTAGCACCAGCATTCATTAAACCAAAGGGCATTTTCACATACATAAAAGTACCCCAAGGTGTAGTAAAGGTTGTTTTGATTTGATCATCAGGATGTACCAGAATTTGATTATAACCTGAGAAGCCATCTAATAGAGAAATCCTTTTAGAACCAACTACCATTTGTAAAATGTGATCCATCTTGGGTAAAGGGTAGTTGTCCTTTAATGAGGCTCTGTTTAAGTTCCTAAAATCAATACAAAGCATTGTTTCTCCTATTTTCTTCCTAACTGACACAAGATTAGATACCCAATCTGAATATCTAACAGGGAATATAATTCCAGCATCATACATTTTCTTAATTTCTTTCTCAACCAGGGGTAATTGAACAGGGTTTATTCTATGCAATTTTTGTCTATATGGCTTCTGGTTTTCTTTGAGGGGTATCTTATGTTGAATTATCTCTGTGTCATATGATTTTAGATCCTCATAACTCCATGCAAATACATCAGAAAATTCCTTAAACAACTCAACATATTTCAGTTTGATGTGAGCTGGCAATGTTTTAGACAGTTTGATCATTTTTGGTTTTTTTTCACTGCCTATGTTACATTCTTCTACTTCAGCTTCAACAGGTTCCAGTTTTGGTTTTTTGGCAACATCATTGAAATCAAAAAATTCTTCTAATGGGACCAATATTTTTGGCAAGCTTTGAGTGTTAGATTGCAGCATTTCTAGGTCTTCTTTTTCTAAATCTGCACTAACTTCTGTTATATTTTCAGGTTTATTAGACAACAAATTTATATCAACAATCTCTGGGGACTTTACTTCTTCATCAAGTGGGTTTTATTCAATAAGATAGTCTTGGTCATACTCTGAATCTGAATTTGGTGGCTCAAATTCATTTCTGGACTACAGGAAGTCTTCTATTTGTTTATCTCCCTCAAACACTTGTCAGTATTTTTCATTGTTTGGGATGGCTGGTCTATATTTCTCTTGGATTGTGTGTTGTTTGCTTTCACAAGGCCTTTTTCAAGTACTAGCAGAAATGGACAGTGCATTGGCCAACATATTTTGGTTTCCAGGGACAAATGTAAGTTCATACTCATCAAAATTTTTGAATAAATCCAAGGTATCATTCCTATAGGCTCTCAATCTGGGATGTTTTTCAATTTATTCCCCATTAATTTTCCTAATTATTAGTTCAGAATCTCCATGAACAATTATCCTTCTGGCTCCTAATTTTTTCAATAAATGCAAGCCTAGAAGGAGTGCCTCATATTCAATTATGTTATTTGTGCATGGAAAGTTCAATTTTTATGAGTGTCCTTCAGCATGATTGTTCTTTGTGTTGTGGAGCCACACTCCTGCACCTGCACTTTTATTACTGTGAGAACCATCAAAACTCATACTCCAAAGAGGACTAGTTTCAGATTGACTAGTTTGACTACTATCCTCTTTATCTATTGTGATTTTAGATTGCTCTTGTAAATTAGCACTATGTTGAATTTGGTTTAGTTCCTCATGTTCTTCATTATTTTGAGGACTCTTCTCTTGAATCTCAAGGTTGAAAACCAATGGATGACTATTTT
This sequence comes from Pinus albicaulis, assembly GCA_034641835.2. Lineage (NCBI taxonomy): Eukaryota > Viridiplantae > Streptophyta > Pinopsida > Pinales > Pinaceae > Pinus > Pinus albicaulis. Next base: position 326,284,246 of record CM076584.1, on the reverse strand, counting down.
GTAGCTCTAGACCTGTTATTTGTTTGCTGTGATTTTTTGATTTGGAAAATTGTTTTGATATTTTTGTCTTATATTCCTGCTTTTCTATATCTGCCACTATGTTATAGTAAGGGGTGGCCACTAAGTCAGTTAAGGTTTCTTGCTCATTAAATGTTTCATGATTGAAGAGAATAAATTAGTCAAGGCCTATATGCACAGAATAAAGAGGGGAGTTTTCCGGTCTCTCTTGGCTACTGACCATGTATTGCATATGAGATTCCCTATAAAGTCTGTTAGTCTGATTGAAAACAAGGATGGTAGCATATGTCATATCCATTTGCATTGTTCCTTGTAACTTAGCTCCCCATGATCTTGATAACAACATACCATATTTGGGGGGTACATCAGCCACTACAATATCCATCACTAAACACTTGGCTAGAATTTGAGATAAGTTCACACAAAGGTCTTTGATCAAACCTAAACATTTCACTCTACTAGAGTCAAAGGAATATAGATCTTTGTATGGTCTGGTAATTTCAAGGCCTAGACTCTCCATTACTGCTTTGGGAATTAAGTTATGAGAGGCCCCTGAATCATGCATAGAATTGTGTAAAATTTTGTCATGAATTTTCAAACTAACATAGAATGGAGGAACTGACCCTTCTTGGTATCTTCCCTCAATCTTAGGACTAAATAAGAGCTCTGATTGGTCATCATTCAGATTTACAGTGTCATTATTTTATGCTATGTTGAAAGCTTTCAAAATTTGTGATCTATATACATCTTGGGTGACTAATTCAATGAGGGGAATAGAGATTTTAATCTTGAAAATTTCTTGTTCCAAACTAAAAGGTAGCTGATTTTTTAAAATGTTTGTTTCAGCCTTGTTAATCACTACTTTATCAACAAAATCATTTTGTTGATTTCCTCTATTTACATTGGTCAAAATTTTTTTAATAGGAGCACTAGCTGAGGTGCTAACGCTGCTAAGATCTACACCCTATTTTTCATTAATTTGAGTGCCTTTATCTTTGTTTTGATCAGAATTTACAGCCACTGTTTTGTATTTTTGTTTAATGTTTTTGGGTTTTCTCACATGGTTGTTTTTTGTAGATTTATCAGATTTTTTGTTGTTGGGAGCTTCCTAATTCTTTTTACTCCTAAGGTCATATTCTTTTTGGGTCTCTATGATGACATTTTCCAGCTCTTGATAATAATGTTCATCTTTCATTCTTCCATCATCATAGGGTGTATATAAACCTTGTTTCGTATTGTGAGGAACATCAAAATTATCATTGTCTACTCCCAGCAAGTTTATTTCATCTTCCTCTGTTTTTTCAGTTGTTTCTTCAACCTCACTTACATAGTTTTCTTGGAAAGGAGGTTTGATATGTTGATCATCTTCTCTTTTTCTGTTATGAGGTTGATTTCTTCTAAAGTTCTGATTTTGATTTTGAGATTGATTTCTGTTTTGGGGAGCTGATTGGTTTTCTCTAGCTTGTGCTTTCTCAAGTATGCTCATCTTTTTCATCATTTCTTCCATCATCCTTTCCATTTTTGAGCTAGATGTGGAGGCTGAAGATTCCTCCATAAATGATACTTTCTTCTCGTTTCTCATTCTCACTCTTTTCTGTATTAGATTTACTTCCACAGCAAGAGCTCCCTTTTGCATATCTTCCAAGGTCAAGGGGTCTCTTTCTCTTAACTGATATGCCATTTCAGGATCAAATCCTTCCGGAAATTTGGCCAAGGCTGAGCCTTTTGGAGGTTTCAATTCTGGGGGCAGGGCATTATAAACACTATTAAATCTAGTGCAATAATTTTGAATGCTTTCCCCAGTGTTTCTTTTGAGATTTTTGTAGTCTGAAAGTATTTGGAGAGGGTTTTTTCCGACTTCCCAATTGTTTAAGAATGACTGATGGAGGGCTTGGAGGTCATTAATACTATTAGGGGTTAAGCCTTTAAACCATTTTCTTGCTTCTCCCCCTAAGCTTTGAGAAAACAATTTGATTTTGACAGTTTCATCATCAATCTCATTTCTATCAAAATAGTCATTCATCTTTTCCACATGTTGTGAAGAAATAGTAGCACCACTGGCATCATATAATGGTATTTTGGACTGATAGTATTGTGGTAAATTGAATAGAGGTAAAGGAAGGACTAGAGGGGCATACCATGTTGCCATGATAGGAGGTTGTGGAAAAAATGGAGGGTTTACAGGTGGAGGACGTAAAATGGGAGGGGGTTGGTGGAATGGTGTAGTTTTAACAGTGGGTGTATGGGTAATAGAAGTGGATGGACCAGCGAGATATTTTTGAGCAGATCTAGAATGAGAGAAACCAAAATTATGTAAGAAATGTAAATCAGGTGCAGTAGTTTCTCTACTGACAAGATGTTCTCCTCTATCCTGGGATGAAGTTGGAGACTCAAAATCTATTTGATCTATATCATCAAGTGACCTAGTTCTAAATGGGTTTCTTAATTCAACTTGTGAATCTTGTAGAGTTGTAAGGTTTTCAGGAAGAGAATTAGCTCTAGGGAGTGACCTAACAATAGTTGAAGCTTTAAACTTAGGAGACCTCCTAAGTATACTTTTTGGATTATCAACTATCTCAGGAGGATTTGGGTCAGGATGGCTCCTAGTATGAATTATTTTTGAAGCCACAGTGTTATGTTTTAGACCCACTATTCAGAAAAGTTTTATCCAAATATGACAATATTTAAGAGGAAAACTAGTCTATTGACAAAGAAAACTTAATTCTCAAAGTTTCTTTATTGAGTTTAAATGATGTTACAATAAAGGGTTTCCCAGTGGAGTCTTTGGAAAACCAAGAAAAATCAGCAGGCCTACTCATGTTCAGTGGAGTCACCAGGTGAAGGATTTTTACTTGATTTCAGGGCTTGAAAGTTGTTCACCATCAACAATCAAAACCACTCTAGGCAAACACTTGGTTCATTTTTAAAAATGGGATTATCTAAGTTGTGAAGTTATCTATTACTTCATAATGTTCCCCAGTATGGTCGCCAGAAATGTTAGGTCTCTGTAATTTAGTAGAGTGGCAAGACTAAATGATGCAGAGCCTACATCAAAAACCACTTTGGGATTTTAGGATCTAGCCCTCCTGAATCCAGAGAGGGATCTCTCTATAAGTTTCAAAGATTGATTTATATTTAAGGCTTTTAGTGTGATTTTAGTCTAGTTATTAAGAACAAGGGTTTTGTTTGTTTGGTTGGGTGTGATCTTTAATTGAGTGAAAATTCCTGAAAATGAAAGAGTTTCAGAGGGGTGAAGGTGTGAATAATCAAAACAAGGTTCAGCTAATAGGATAGGTATGGAAAAACACTTAATCCATTGGGCTATGGAGTTGCAAAAGGGTTTAATTGTGCAACAATTTCAAGAGTGGTCCTAGGGGCAAGTCATCTATATCAAAAGATCCTTTAGATTAAATGACGGAGTGGAACATTAAAAGTGTTGAGAAAGTGGAAAAATCCAGTAACTTCAACAAGGATTTATCAACTTTCCATACAAGAATTTTTTTTTTAAGGAACTGTTTGAAACCAACCAAAGGACAGGGCTAACCATAAACTTCTTTGGACAAGATTGTATTAAAGCTAACTTATTAGAAAAAAATTCAGTAATCTCTCTAGACTACTTTCAGAAGGGATGAAAACATATAAGAAAACAAAGTGCAGCTTAAGATCAAGTCAAATGCATTAAAATCATGGCCTACTTTTAGCATACTCTTAGGGAAACTTTCAAACAACCTTTGGAGAAAGAACTAGAAGACAGGGCAAACCATAAACTTTTATAGTTTAACTCTACTTAGCATGTAATGAAAATATCATTCGAGAACAATGTTTTAAAGTTTTAAACAGTAAGACATGGGCTCACCAACATTTCTTGATTGGTTTAGACTATACTAAATCATTCTTAAATATACAATTGGAGGAAAACATAAATATAAAGCTTATCAGTGAGAGTAGGGTGCTTTAGCAGTAAATCCTAGCTCTATGCTTGCTGCTCTTTATCAGAGAAAAGTGAACAAAATGGCATACATGAAAGGAAAACAATAATAGTAAGAGGTAATTCACCAATGATATAGACCAGGATCCAAAGAACCAGCTTGTATATTGATTGTCAATCCAGTTACAAACTACAATGTCCAATGTTTCAGAATAACAACAACTTCTCTTCTCAACCTAACTTATTCAATAACTTAACAAAGCTTCAGAGCTCTAGAACTTATTTACATTCAACAATGATTCGTAGCAACTATTACATCAAGAGTCCAACAACCAACCCTTTACAATGTGCTCCTCAAGGAGATTTTATAAGAAAATGAGGAGGTGGAGAAATTCCTAGGGTTGAAGTGTAATTAATTCTATACTAAATGCAACTCCTAGCCTCGAAAACCATGCAAGGCATAAGGCAGGAATGCATTGAATTACAAATATGTTTCATTTATTTCATTTCTTCTTTTTAGGCTTAGTGGGAAAAAATATTTACTTTAAGGCTCTTTTTATCTTTTAAAATAACTTTACTGACAGTTTAAAATATGTTCTTTTGTTTGTAATAATTGTTCAGTTGTCTTTGGCCTTAATGTTTCTGACTGAGTTTTAACTATGCCTTCATTTGATTTATTGAGGTTTCAGGTTGCACTTTTCATAGTTGAAGAAGATAAATGGTCTCTGATGTGGCAGTGGAGAACTCTTTTACTGATATTTTTCTCTGTTTTACCTTTAAACACTTTTAATTTGCATTTTAGTCTATGTTTAGGCTTAATTAGCTTTGATCATTATCTTCGGGTCTTCATTCTTTAACACTATCTTAATCTCCTTAACCTGTGGATTAAAAAACCCTGATCTTCAGGTTTAGGCATTAATCCCTTTATCGTTGATTCTTCATTGCTGATACACTTTACTGCTCTGTTTTACTGGCATAGGTGGTTTTCTGTTAGTTGGAGGGTTTCATCTAAGATCAGGGGTCACGATCCACTGATAACCTGAATTTGGAAACCCGCTGGTTCCTTCTTTTGTTGATTTAAGCCACAGAATTGTCATTTTGGATTGGACTGGTCACCTTGTCTGTGACTGTGGAAATACACAGAGCCATACGATCAAACCCTACAAAACACAAAAACTAATTATAAAAACCCTGCGAATTGTGGTAAAACTACATTGGAGGGTGTATGGAGGTGGTCTGGAGCTGTGAGGATGAATGGATGCAGAAGTGTAAGGATAAAAATCGTGGCGGAAAATGAAACAGAGGTTTAAATTTGATTTCGGGCGTGAATTGAGAAGAAGTGGTTTTACGAAAACCATTAATGGTTTTCATGCAGCATTTGGGGGGATTGGTGGTATTAGCTTTTGGAACGTGATACGATACATCGGTCAACACGTGGCTTTTCAATACCACCTATTTCGCAAAAAAATTTAGCGTTAAACTTTAGGCACAAAAATTTTGTGATACGCATCATTAATCGTCGGATCGAAGGCTCCAGATGCAACGGCGCAGAATGAGTGCGATGGGAGAGTTGCGCGATGAGTCGTTGGAGTGGGGGCCAGGTTTCATAATTAGATTTGGTGGGCCTTTGTATATGGTGGGTGGTAGGCCCCAGCGAAACTGGGTCATCGGGTTAAGTTCCGATCGTCGGATATTTTTGATGGACGATTAGTATTAAAAGAGGGATCAGATATATGGATGGAGGAAAAGGTAAGGCAGGATGGATGGGAAGATGAATGGAACCCGATGGCTGTTGATTTATTAATATCAACGATCCAGATTTTTTTGGGACCATAACATCGGGAGATGGAAAAATAAACAAAGGGTAAGGTTTTAACACAGGAGTTTATGCTTTTAAGCGCTCGGTTGCGGGGCTTTCGAACACATGAGGTGGAGGGCCGAATTATATAAGCCCTTGAGGGCTTAACTCTTTATAGTGCAAAAAACTATTATTTATACCTAAAACAGGGATTTTGGAGCCAAAATAGGGTTCTGATAGGTGAGATGAGGGGTTTTTAAATCAAATAAAGGGAGATATAAGGTTTAAAGAGGATTTTGGAATGGTTTAGAAGGAAAATATAGGTTTTTATAGATGAAAATGGAGAAGTGTAATGATGAAAATGGAGTTTTTAAGCAATCTTTCTCTTAGTCAACAACAGGTACTTTAGTACTAATAGTGAAACAGTAGTGAATATTAACTCAAAGGGTAAAGATCATCATAAGACTTCAAGAACTCACAATTTGAACATGAAATTGTTTCTTGAAGGCCTAAAAAGATTTAGCCACCATTTGGTATGACAAATTTTTTATAGGTGGCTAACATATTGGATGAACTACATGGAGAAAATTGTTTTACCAAATTGGATCTTCGTTCAGGGTATCATCAAATTAGAATGAAGACTGAAGATATTCCAAAAACAACATTTTGAACTCATGAGGGTCATTATCAATTTTTGGCCATGACTTTTGGCCTTACCAATGCACCTTTTATATTTCTAGGGTTGATGAATTCCATTTTCAAACCCTTCCTTAGAAAATTTGTGCTAGTATTTTTTGATGATATACTAATCTACAACAGGTCTTGGAAGGATCATGTAAAATGTTGATAGGGTGCTCAAACTATTGCAAGAGAAACAATTATATGCAAAAACATCCAAATGTTTCTTTGGATTACAAGAGGTGGAATATCTGGGTTATATTGTATCTCACGAAGGTGTTAAGGTAGACCCTAACAAAATTAAAGCCATTAAGGAATGGAAAGTCCCCACAACCATAAAGAAGTTGTGAGGATTTCTTAGGTTAACAGGGTATTATCGAAAGTTTGTTAAGAATTATGGGAGAATAGCAGCACCTATAACAACATTATTGAAGAAATATGCATTTTCATGGACTCCTGAAGCAACTAAGGCCTTTGAACATCTTAAAGAGGAAATGTGCCTAGCACCAGTCTTAGCTACGCGTACTTCACAAAACCTTTATCAGGAATGTGATGCCTCAGGAAATGGAATTGGTGCTATTTTAATGCAAGAAGGAAGACCCATTGCTTTTGAAAGTCGTCCAATCAAAGGAAAGTATTACAGAAACCTATTTATGAGAAGGAAATGTTAGCAATACTGCATGCACTAAATAAATGGAGAACTTACCTAATGGGAAGACGCTTCAAGGTAAAAACTGATCATGATAGTCTTAAACACTTTTTGGAACAAAGTCTATCTTCAGAAGAGTAGCAAAAATGGGTCACAAAGATGTTGGGTTATGACATTGAAATAATATACGAAAAAGGGAAGCTAAATTTTGTTGCAGATGCACTCTCAAGAAAGAATGAAGAGGTGGAAGCATTGCTTTGTGCCATTTCTATTATCCAACCAGACTGGATAACCGAAGCAAGAGATGAATGGAAGAAGGACGAAGAAGTGTGGACACTCATTCAAAAGTTATAGCAAGATCCTAGTACATATGATACATTTAGTTGGAAAAATTATTCCTTATGGTACAAAGATCGCTTATATCTTTGTAATAATTCCCAACTAAAACAAAAGATTCTTCTGGAATTGCACACTTCTCCTTTAGGAGTAAACTCAGGATTTTTAAAAACTTATCACATGGTGAAGAAATAATTTTTTTGGGATGGCCTTAAATCTGATATGCAAAATTTTGTGGCAGAATTTTTGGTTTTCCAGCAGAATAAAGTTGAGACAATTAAGACCACAAGACTTATACAACATTTATCCATTCCAAGTCAACGTTGGGAGGAGATTTCAATGGATTTTATCACTCGGTTTACCTAAGTTCGAAGGAAAGAGTGTCATCATGGTGGTAGTTGATAGACTTACCAAGTATGCACACTTTTGTGCATTATCTCATCCATTTAAATCAAGTACAAGCTACTACATTTATGGACACAATTCAAAAGCTTACATGGAAAACCAAGGGTTATTGTGAGCGACGTAGATCCCATTTTTACTCTGAAATTTTTGGACGAAGTTATTTTCTTGTTTGGGTACTCAATTAGCTCATAGCTCATCTTATCATCCTCAATCCGATGGTCAAACTGAGATAGTAAATAAATGTTTGGAAGGATATCTTCATTGTTTTGTATCCGATAAACAAACACAATGGGTCAAGTGGTTACCTCTAGCTGAATGGTGGTATAACACTTCCTTCCATACTGTAGCGAAAATGACCCCATTTATGGCACTTTATGGATACCATCCACCATCCATCACATCATCTTTAAGAGAAAATTCGAAGGTTCAAGCAGTGGAAGATCACATTGAGCATCAACAAGAAGTTCTCCAACTCTTAAAGGGTAACCTGAATTTGGCACAAAATCGAATGAAACAACAGGCAGATCAACATCACAGTGAGAGAAGTTTTGATGTAGGAGACTGGGTATTTTTACGGCTACAACCATACAAACAAATTTCGCTCAAGCAAGCTAAGAAGGATAATAAATTATCACCAAAGTATTATGGTCCTTACAAGGTTTTGCAAAATATTGGTACTATGGCATACAAATTGGAGCTTCCTGTTTCTTCATGAGTGCATCCAATTTTCCATGTTTCATGCTTAAAGAAGGTTATAGGTGAAAATATTCTAGTTCAAACAATATTGCCAGAAATTGATGAGGAAGGAAAAGTCATATTTGTACTCGAAACGGTCATGAAAACAAGAAATCGACAGTTACGAAATCAATCAATTTCAGAGTATCTCATTAAGTGGAAGAACTTACCCACTTAAGATTCTACATGGGAGGATGAGAATTTTTTACAGAATCACCCAGAGCTACTCAAGCATTGAGGACATCACTTGTTTGAAGGAGAGGGGCATGTTAGGTTCCTATTTTACTAGTATAGTCCCTTATTATGTTATTGTAGACCCCCTTATTGTTATTATTGTACCCTTGTAACCCCCATATTGTTATTATTGTGCCCTTAAATTATTATTGTTAGGTCGGCTAGGATTACATTGTGGCCCCATGGGATTTTATATATAGAAAGGAGGTTTTGTAATTTGAATCATCCAAGAATTGTTCATTCATGTAATGTATTGGAGGTTGCCCCCTCGAAGTGTCTTATTTTTAAGGCGTTGATATCTCTTTTATTCTCTTTTTGGAGCTGGTTTCACAACATTTGAAGAGGTATTAGGCTATTTATGACTGTGCTTGGTGATTGTTTGATTTTGATTGATTTGGTTGATTAAATATTTATTTTCCCATTGGGAAGTGGAGTCCAAACATAAAACTGGATTTTGCATCAATTTTTAAAAGTGTTATAAAAGGGCAAACTAGGTTGCATTTTCTGGATTCTTTTAGATTTTAAATGAATAATGGATATGGCAGAAAAATGAATTTCAGTTAATACTGAAAAGAATTTAAGTATTTTTCAATATTACTTCAAGTAGAAAACATTTAAATTGTAAAATCAGCCAGAATAAGGTGTTTTAAATAACATGTCCTATTCATCACACTTTTTGTTTTACAATTAAGAATTTTGATACACAGAGAAAGGAAATAATAGTAGAAAACACAAAAACAGTAGAAACACTTCAACAGTAATTACACCACATGAATCCTGAAAGAAGTCTTTGTATTATTGATGCTCCAGCAAAAAACTTGGAATTTACAGTTGCGCTGTAGGAAAAATATGTTTAGAAATCAACCTCTAATACTTCAAACAATGAAGTATTTATACTAAAATAGTACAAAATTTATTATAATAAATGTTGTCTCAAAAGACAGTGTATTATTAGCCTAAATCTAACAAAAAAATCTGTAGATAGTTAATTTGATGACATTCCTGTAGATTTCATTGAGTTCAGTATACTTAGAAAAAGTTGGTTTTACCACAAAAACGTGGTTTACCTCAGGCTGGATGAAAAGGTCATCAGATAATGCCTCCAAAAATGCTTTCCCTGTCATATTTCCTATGACATTTGAAAACTTAGTTGTGTCCGTAGAAATTTCATTCAAATTATTTACATAATCCTCTCCATTTATTAATTTATCATTGATTACAAACAAAGAAGGAATACATTTCTGTTACACAACATTTTGTCACCGTCCCTGCAATTCCCATCTCGCACATTGGAGGCTCATTTCTGTGAACAAAATAAGGTGTCATGCCTTGCAAATATCATCATTGCATCCCTTACCATGAGTCAAACATTCCTTATGTTGACCATTTCCTGAACAGACCACCAAAAACACCTGTTTTTTCCTTGGCGCTGGTAGTTAGTTATGCCCTCGCGCCGATGAGGCAGATTAACACTGGCACTCTATCTCAGTTAGTTTCCCACACCAACATGTTTATGGAATTTTTTTTTTAAATAGAGGCGAAGTTTCGATCATAACAACTTCGTGGATGAGTCATGGGGAGTGGTTCGACTGAACAACCACGGCCTTCCTCCTTTGGCATATTGTTTCCACCTTTTGGGGAAACCTCCCAAGGGATAAGGCCTCCCTTCCACCATAGTAGGGATCCCAAACTCCTCCTCTTCCTCTATAAATATAGCTCATCCTCCATTGATGAAGCTAGCTTGACTGAACTGAAGAAGTAGAAACGCTAGAGAGATTTCTATTCAAGATAGAACGAAAGAGTCCCTTATTGAGAGAGCTTAGGCTTGTGCCTTCATCTCGTACGAATTCCCTAAGATTCGTCGAGACACGCTTCAACTGAACCTCGCTGAAAGAGGTTGTGATGTTAAGGCTTGGTTGTAACTCTTTATTCTATTAATACATATGTATAACTATTGTCTAGTTCCCATATCACGTTGATGTGTTTTTATTAATGATATATGCTTAACCCTCCTTGACTAGTTAGTAATTATGAATGAGATTGTTGTTTCGTATGTTGCTCTTGTTCGTTGAGTTTGTGCAGGTATCCAAGCATCGCTGTGGAAGGATCGTGATTTTCTGAGATCTAAAGAGCACTACGAAAGCTACGATGACAACATTGGACTCCAGGTAGGTTGATCTATCATGTCTATTTCATTCAGTAATTAGGAGCCTACACTCTAGTTTGTCCATTTGTTATTAGACCCATTCTAGGGCTAAAGGGATCATCTTTTTCCACATAGAGGGGATTTTACCTGCGTAACACTTTCTGAGTTAAAGGTTCTATCCTATTGAAAAATATGTTTACAGTTCTCTCTAAGCTGTGATATTTTTCCTCCAACAGTAAAATAAGGTTTCTCTTTGTAAAAACCTTTTTTACCTCCAAAATTATCTCACTCCTGTCCTCAACTCTTTATTCGTCCAACTCATACATGTTCTTTGAATTTAAAAACTTGATAATGTTGTTGGAAGTGGTTGGCATGTCTCCAAGGTTTTCTTTGATAGTTTTGATGGCATCATTGGATTTTTGTATCAATTCTTTGTGCTCAAATACGATCTGTATGCAGGGCCAGATTTCACTGATCGACTCAATGATATATGTCCAGATTATCTCTTTGACTTGGCCCAAGATTTTTCCTATGGATGATTCCCTCTCAAACTTCTGCAACCTTTTTATTAAATTATGTGCTCTCTGGACTTCAGCTACATGTGAGCTCTCAGTCCTGGACTTCTGATCCTACAACAATTTCACTTGGTCTTGAAGCTTCTTTATTTCTTCTATCTGGATGGATAGATTTTGCACTGCTTTGGTGATCTGCTCAGCGCCATCTATTGCACTTGTTGTAGAAGGTGTGGCTATAGGAATGGTTGTAAGGGGTACAACCTCCAAAGGAACCAATGAAATTTATGCAGCTTTCTCTTTTTCCTTAATAATCTTTTCCATCTATCATTCCATCTGTCTTAGCTGAGCATTATGCTCCATGATGAGCTTCATCATGTCTGATTTCTAGGACTCTGTCTCTTCAATTTCTTTGGCCAAAGGGTCCTTTGTAGCTGGCATTTTTAGCTGCTTCCTCAATGCTGATATTTCAGCATTTTTCTTTTTAATCACTGCTTCTGCAACTCTGATATTGGAGGGATCATATCCAAATATGATCACTAAGTATTCCAAATACTTAATCCTTGAATCCTTGGCCAAAGAAGATATTTTCTCCATTTTGAGATGTGACTGGATATTAGCTAAAAAAACCTGCAATTTGGACAAACTCATAGCATTTTTAGTGAGTGTGGATGAAATCATTTCACCTGTCTACTTGTGCATCTCCATTTGATCAATGGGTTGTATGTCTTTAATATCAAATTCAAATGCAGTTTTTTTATAATATGTTGTTATCTTGGGCTATGGAATCTCAGAGTCAAAGACTGACAACAGTCTACTCTGAGAGCTGGAATTCTGCTTCCAGAACTGATTATATGTACTGGTCTTCAAAATTTCATTCTTCAATTTATCTCCCTGAATGTATCAAATATGCTCTTCTCTTTCTCCCCTGTGACAATTGTACTCGTTTGAATAGCTTGTTGCTAATATTATGAAGCAGTAGAGGTGGTAGGAGAGAGTGTGGTATGACCACCTACTTGTGAGGAAGTAGGTGTATCTTTGGTGATGATGATGAATTTCTGCTTTGAATCCTTACCTGTATTTACCTTGGGATTTAGCTTAGTGCTATTCCTATACATGATTTTGAACTCTTTGCTGGAAGTGTCAGTCACTAAAGGTAACTCTTCTTCTCTTATCCTTTTTCCTGCTTTCTCCTGTGGAATAGGAGTCTGTGATGTTGAAGTTGAAACCAACTATTCCTCAACTTCTTGTAGAGTGTTCTCAGTCCACTCTAGCTAGTTCATGTACCTCTCAATCTCTGGTCTGTGTGTATGAATGTAAGGTGTATATTTTTTCTCTACCCTTAGCTTGGATGTGGTACCTAATGGATCATATGACCATGTAAAACTGAGGCTGAATTGCATTTCTTTTAGAAATTTTTCTGCTTCCTCCCCTATTGTCCTACTGTTACAGATGAAGGGTCCTATTTGTTTTTTGATCCTGAATTGAGATTTCTTCTTGCCAGACACAAAATGGACCTCATCGGCTGTAGAAAAAATAACTCAGAATTAGATTGCAGAAAACACAAATACAGAACCAGACAAAACAATTTAAATAGATGAGAGAAAATGTCTAAGATAGTCCGTGCTATCTTAGACTCCTTTGGTTGAGATAATTTCTCACCAAAAACCCACCAAGATAGGAGTTACTAAACAAACTCCAATATTTGAGGAAAAACCCAAGAGTTAGGCACATATTCCTAACTTGGAATATTTAATTAATTAATTTATTATTTTGGATTTATTATTGTTATTTGAGAGAGGCTAACATTCCCCCCTTCAATTAAAAATCCAAAATAAGAATGAGGAACCATCTTCCATGTTCTCATGTTGATCCTCAAAAACATTGCCTGAAAAACCGCCAAAGCTGGATGCTGAAAAACTGCAATCTGAAGAGACCATGAGTCAGCTATATGTCTGATTCATCTCTGAATTTCACTTGAAAAATACATCAAGTGCCAAATTGCATAAGGATCCATCTTTCCTTTGCATGAAATCAACATCCTTTGTCCACTGACAAAATTTGTTCAAAGCCCATTGGTTGATGATGTCAAAAACAACTCACTGTTGCTTTTGTTATGCTGAAAACTGTTCACTGCTTCTTTGCTATCAACTGCCCACTGGAAAATTTGTTTATGCCCACTGGCTGCTTTTGTTGGTTTTGTTGATACTTTCAGTCTGAAAACCACTGTCAATCTCATTGACATTTTCCCCCCTTTGTCAACTAAAAGGAGAGACACTTCTCTTGGAAAGTATTCCTAAACTCCCCCCCTTTAGGTGTAGGAGTTTTACAATGGTGTACTCCCCCGTTCAATGGCATGAGAGTACCATCGTCTTTTCACTGTTGGCTACATTATGTGTGATTGTATGTGATTGTAGAACTGAGACAATATTTTGACTCTGGATGACCATTTCCAAGGATAGATCCAGTCATAATGTATCTTCAATCTGACTGTTTGTCGTTGTTTGTGACATTTCTCTGAGGAATGATTTGGCTTGTGACAATGGAGACAAGGATGGAGATCAAAACAATGATCTTCCATATGACCGGTTCTTTGACAATGAGAACATTTTGGTTGGACTTCAACTTCAGGTTGCGTGCAATTCTGTGTGTCTTCAACTTGGAGTTGCGTGCATTGCTGGTTGTCTACAACTTTCTCAAAATTTGCTGAGGTGAGTGGTGCAAGAAATCGTGCACTGAAAAACTTAATTGGCTTGGAATGATATGGGATATGCAGGTTGGTGTCATTGTTGACATATCCTAAGCCTCGTCGATTCTTGTTATTGTGAATTTCTTCCCATGGCTTGATGATGGGCTTGGAATAAATTGGAACTGGAACAAATTCGACACTTGAAGCTATTGGGATGAATGACTTATCATCTGGATGGTTCAAAGACTTGAAAGTATCACGCTTTTCTTGCAATTAAATCCTTTGAAGTTGCAACTCTAGTTGAAGAAACTCAATGGTTTCTTTTGTTTGTTGTAGATGCCGTGAAAGATCAGCACGATTTTCTTTGCTGACTTGCACGATGTCTTCATCACTTGAGATTATCAAACTGTGAAGAATGTATAACAACTAAATATGTTGCGCCATCTGAACTTGCTCAATTGAAATCAGGCTTTCTTGTCGGAGATGTCATGCTTTGAACTGTTTTACTTGATTTCAGTACTTGAATGACAGGCTCACTTGCTATGTGGGTTGAATGGAACACTCGCTTGATTTGTTGCTGATTGCACTTGCTAGAGCTACAAAATTTTCTCACTTAAACTCTAGAATTCACGCTCGCTTGATGACGATCGCGTTTGTTTAAGCGCTCACTTGACTTGCTTGATGACTTCACGCTCACTTGAATGAATAGTCACGCTCACTTGATGTCGATCTCAACTTGCTTGATTGGTGTTAGATTTGAACGTGTTTGGTTGCTTTGATGGAATTCACTCTGGCTCGCTTGAAAGTTTGAATGTTGTACTGTCTTGACACAAATTGCTTGAATGAATAATCACGTTCGCTTGCAGGAGATGTGAACTTGTTTTTTGTTTGCTTTAGATTTAAAAAACTCATGCATTCACTTAATTTTTCTTAAAGGAAGGGTGTCAAACACTGTCGAAAATGCACCCATGAAAGCTTACAATGATTTGAATGATTCACTTGTTCTCTTAAAAATTCATTAACAATGAATTTTTAATGATTCACTTAAAACAATGAATTTGATTACAAGTTCTGAAATGGATTTGCAAGAATGTTGATGTAGACTTTGCTTTGAAATGCATTAACTTGGCTAAGTGAATTTGATTGTTGATGTAGAATGCTAATGTAGACAATCTTTGATTATATGTTGTAGTGGCGCAAATGCATGTGTTGATCTTGCAGCTATTTCGGTACATGTGCTGTGATTGCTGATATTGAACTTTATGTATGCGATATCAAATGAAATTATTGATGTGTCACAACTAGACAAAAATAAAAAAGCAACAATATGAAGCCATAAAAAAAACATGCGCCATCACAAACACACATGGTGTACATAATATCCCCTTATTCAATTTCAGGCAGATCTAGGACACAATCACCAAAAAATGATATCTTTATTAAGTATTGAGTACATAAAAAATCTCCACCTTCAAGTAATGAATATGCCAAGCTCACAACCCTTGGAAGAAATTTGTCTTCAAAATCTGGATATTCACCGACTCAATCTCTCTCAAAGTGAAAAAATACTTTGAACTACAACAAGAAATTGCTCTAAAAAATTCGACATATCACTCCAAATAAAAAACACTTATCTCTCCAAAGTTACAATAAATCACCTTATCTCTCCAAATACAAATGGAAACACTCCTTATCTCTCCAAAGATTTCAAATACTCCTTATTACTCCAAAAACAAATTTGGTACATCTTTATCCCTCCAAAAATAAAACTTTAAAAATCATCAAGCTTATTTAAATAACATACCTTATCACAGCTCCATAAAAAGACTTGAATACAACTTATCTCTCCAAAAAGAACCAAAATCAACTTTTCAAATAGAACACACCTCTCTCTCTTTTAATTGGACCACAAAAAAGTGACTTTACATTAAAATACTTCTCAAAGAACTTTCAAATGTACTCTTTAAATACTTCTTTATGCTTAATCGTAAAAGTATTTTATAAAAATTTGTGCACTTTCTCATGCATATAAATAATGTACTTCATTAAAAGTGGACGGAGGAGTGCTTTAGCTCAACATTGAAGATTTGATTTATATGATGTAGGAGCACTTTCAATACACAGTGGCGTCCCTCGAACACCATGCTTCAATACCCATTCAACTCATTAATGTCGACGCTGATTGCAATGCTCTCAATGAGCTTTAAAACTTCAATATCTCTGCGATGGATAGCTTTAATGCTAATGATAACGCTCTGCCTGGAGTACTCGATCCTCTATCAATGCGTTAAATTTTCATTGATAAATTTCCTCTCTTTGCCATTAAATTCCTGCATCCACAATTTCATACATATTCTATGCATATATAGATCTGTCAAAAATTTGATGTATAATACACAACGACCAATTGTTATCTTGAAAACAAAATATTTGTTCCTTCAAAAACAAAACAGTTGGTAGGATTACTAGCACTGGTTCACAGGCACAGGGACAACATCAGCTTGCAGAACACCTTTCCCAACTAGAACTATTTCCTTTCTCTTTATTTATCCACCACAAATGGCTTCATTCATCCTTATTTCTCCATGCATTCAATCTCCAGGTACTCTACACTGAATTCTTTACTCGCTGGATTAGGAGATGCAGATTTTAGTTCCCCAGTGAACAGAAGATCGAGCTCCAAAGCGTGGCTACATCACTTATGCTACAATTCCTCGGCTTTTGCTAAGGTTCGATCCAACGATGCTAATACATCTACTCTCAAGAATCTTTCAACACGTTTGGCATCTGAAGGGGGTAGTGCTAAGAATTCAAACGCAACCGAAATCCAACAAGTGCTTCACCACAAATTCCAGATGTCAAGACCACTAATCAATGTACTCGTCCTTGCCCAGAACACTGGCGAATTATTTCTGCATGTAAACAAATTTCTAAGAGAAATATCTGGCAAGCAAGAGCCATCAGATGGTCATAACGAGATCCAGGACAAGGAGAGATCTAACAGAGACAACGAGAGCTTCAAATTGCTCCACAACCAACACTCACATTTTTCCTTCATAGGAAATTTTCAATTTGGTACACAATTGTTGGACTAAAAAATAACATTCTTCAACGAAATAAACAACAATTCTTCAATGAAATAAAGAACAATTTAGCTGCGTAGGGTTGGTTATTGTAGATGTAGTTGAGGGAACTGAAATGACATCTTTAGTTCACATGCAAAAAATTATTTCAAACAGGCCACACCATTTTCCATCAGTTGAGAAAGCTATTGAATGGAGTGTTAAAGGGGGGTCACTAAGAAATATTGAATCTTCTCGTGTATCAGTTCTTTCGACATTAATATTTAGTGATGAGAGGGAATGCTATGGTTGGCGTACACATCTTGAGAAAACTAAAAACTACTGCGTTAATATCAAAATCGATTCTCTTAATACGTAGAGATCGATTCGCTTCATACCTTCAGACCTTCTGCACGAATTCACATAGCGTCAACGCTCCCTTAACGCTAATTCAACTTGGTTAACCGTTCTTGTCCGTTGTCTCAGTGGCGATACATCTGCAACGGGCGATGGTCTGCTTCAATGCCAATAGTAACTCCCTTCAACGAGCTCTTAAGCTCTGTTCTTTGCTCCGCCTGGAATTCTCCGTGCGGATAAATTCACATGCGATGTCACTGGTCCCTCAATTCAATACAAGATTTCTTGGAAAACTTCTCTCTAGTTCCCAAACAATGTTCAGAGGCCTGGGATCTTTTCTTCAGCGCGTTACTGCAAGGCAACCACAACGCTTCACAATATTGACAAGGGCTCACTCAACAAAATCAAGCACCCGACCTAATATCACTGCAGCTTTGATACCACATGTAGAAAAAATAACTCAGAAACAGATTGCAGAAAACATAGATACAGAACCAAACAAAACAATGGCAGAAAAGAGGCTTCAGCCTCATGGCATTCTTATCATTCTCTCATATTAAAAGAATTTAGTTTACAATTTAGATAGATGAGAGAAAATGTCTAAGATAGTCCATGCTATCTTAAACTCCTTTGGTTGAGATAATTTCTCACCAAAAACCCACCAAGATAGGAGTTACTAAACAAACTCCAATATTTGAGGAACAACCCAAGAGTTAGGCACATATTCCTAACTTGGAATATTTAATTAATTTATTTATTATTTTGGATTTATTATTGTTATTTGAGAGAGGCTAACATCGTCATTGAGCATTTGCCCGATATATTCTAGAGAAAAAATCCTCACGGGGAGGAATTTTGGGATCTTATATGGGGCAAGGTCACATCCATAGATCCTTAATTTCGTGTAATTTTGGTAAAGATACTAGTCTCCTTATTTGGTTTGGTTTGGTAACTACAAGATTTTGCTAATTTCTTCATTGATTCTTGGTTCTGAATTGCTGCTTAGAAGGCTGAGTTCTAGATTTACAAACATTTCTATGAACTGTTGGTATGATTATTATTTTTTCTCCTTCATTACCAGTGTAGTCCAGAAGATGGAAAATTGTTGATTTCCATCATCATCTAACTTCTGCAATACAAACTTGAACCTGTCTCCCTGAAAATATAAAAACATATATACTAAAATAGAGGCATATTTAAACACCTCTTTAGTTTGGAATTTGACAAATTGTTCATGAATGGAATCTGCAAGGAATTGGTTAAAGCTGAATAAGATGGAAGGCTTAGAATTTGTGGAGAAAATGGAAAGGAGTCCTATAATGGCCTCATCTACCCACTGATCTGAGTAAAAACCAAGGAGGTATGAGATAACTATAATGATATTCTTGTCTCTATCAGGGAAAGTGGAGGATGGATAGGGAGTATTCTTCTTGGGTAGTTGGGCATCTTCAACCAGAAAAATCTCAAGGGTCTTAGCCCTTTTCGCAAGTCCAACTTCTGATGTAATTTAGTGAGTTCTTCTTGAGAGAAAGGGCTTCATTTTATCTAATAGGGGCTTGCATCATTTCGTCTATGGCTTGAGAAGTGGCGGCAATTAAAATGTCTCATGTAGGGGATATAATAGCTCTCTGTCTGGGCACATAACAAGCTTGACATTTCCTGATGAAGTCAGGGGCACTGTGCGTGTGGGGAAAGATTTAGTGGGGAAAATTGGACTCCCATAGTCCAATATCATCAGACTTGTCAATTAATTTATCTTCAAGCCCGCAGTACATTTCGAATAACTCAAACTCACACAGGGTTTCATGGATTTTATAATACCTGTCCACCAAAGGTAAATGATCAAGGTCAACTAGGGGATGGAGCAGTGGATTTAAAGGTTCCCCCTGTCCCTTCTTATTATGAAGCATGGTTGGATTATGTTTGATGGTGAACGAGGGTTTCTGATAGACAAATGGGGCTGAGACTATGTAAAATCTCTAAGATTAGGAAGAAGCTGCGAGAGTTGCAGAGAGTACTTTGACAGTGATCAAACTAGTTGTTCTGGCATTTTGTTAACCTGCAGAAAACATGTACAGAGCAGAGGAAATGGTAAGGAAAATGATTAAAATCTAACCAGGCACGTATTTATATACATTTCAATTTATTTCCCATTGATGTTGGCGTCGATCCGTTGGATTAACTGTTAATGAGGAATTAAATTCACCAATGGTTGTATTATTGTGGGAAATCATTTAACTGGAAATGATATAGTCCAGGTGGTGTGATATGACGGGTGCTCAATAGGTGGATTGGAAATTTTTATATGACAGAGAAACTGCTTTTCGGAGGGGGTCCAAAGCATTAAGGGGTTTAAGTAGAGCGGGGTGTGAAATGATCGGAGGGCACCATGTTAGCGTGGGCCCGAAACACAAAACCACTTTCTTCGAACCCTCCCCACCCCCCACGGTAAATTTCATATGGAGAGGGGGGTCGAAAGGTAATAAAGGTCATCGGATGGAAGAGTGGGAGATAGGTTAAGAGGATATGTGATTTGATGAGATGTTTTGTCGGGTAGCGGGGGTTCGATAATGTGAAAACTTAGGATTAAAGAATCATATGTCCAAACTTGAAATTAATATGCCCGATCCTTTTAAACTGAGGATAAAAAATTTACCCTTTGCCTTCTCCTCTGCATCAAATATAATTTTGTAATTTTCAAACATAGGATAGAAATTTCATGCTTTTCAAAACTATAACACACTTCTACCTACCCTTTCCTTTTCAATTCTTTTTCTAGGCTAAAATTGTTTGTCTTCTTTCCTTAGGGTGAATTTAAGCTAGCAAACCCACATATCATTTTTTTTATAAAAATATAACCTACTCTATCGCTTATTTCTCCTATTGATTCATATTAGACTGTTGAATCAAGGCTCATTTTCTACCTAACCACTGATTTGTCAAGATTAAATTGTTTGATAGATCTTTATTCACTAACCTAGTTAACATGAAATTCACAATTTTTCCATCATGATTGAGCTATATGATTGGAACAAAAATCTATTTTTTGTGGCATTTTAAGGCAAGCTGAACACAATTTTATTGGATTTTAACATAAAGAAAACTAATTAACAGTAGTGCCATTTAAATTTGCAACACTTTAAGTATCATTTTTATTTTTCTTTTGTGGGGTTTTATTCTCTTTTTATTCTTTTTTCAATTTTCTGTGTTTTGTCTTTTTCTTCATATTCTTTTTCTTTTTGACATATTGTCTTTTTATTTTATTTGATATATATATATATTTTTAAATCATTTGCAAATTGAAAATAATTTATAATGTAAAATTACAAATATGACATACTCAATCACCTTGATATCCTATAAAATATAGGAGCCTAAAAGTGGCTCCAGCTGGGGATGGCACTTCTCCATGTGAACTGTCAAGAACATATCATCAGTAGCCTTGAGTATCCAATGTCTGTAATGTCTGCATCTAATTTATTTTGTTGTTAAGGTACTTATGATAGCTGGTCAATCAGGGCTTAGGGCCTTCGCTGCGGGCTTCAACTCCAATCAACAAGTTATCCAATCAAATCAATATAGACTGTGATATTTAAAATGATGTAAGAAAAATATTTATGGTAAGAAAATTAGTGCTTCAGCATCCTACCATTGACAGGACCACTAGGTAATTCCGCTCCATCTAGATCCTTGAGGAAGAATGCATTGTTTCCCCTGAAAGCATAAATAATGTATGGCCCTTCCCAAAGGCTATCAAATTTACCATGTTTACCTTTGTCTTCTCTCCTGGAATCCCACCTTATAACTTTGTCTCCAATCTTAAAATCAACTTCTTTAGTCCTTCTGTCAAAAATATTTTTAACATTTTCCTGAATTACTTGAGTTTTGTTATAGACATCCTCTGTTGACTACTGCAACTGAATGGTTTGATTGATTCTTCTATATATATCATTTGGATCAACCTGTAATTCTTTTATTATATTCATGAATGGTACTCCTAAATATGATGGAAACAGAGCATCCATTTCATAGACCAATTGGTATGGTGACATACCAGTTGACTTATTTGTAGTTAATCTGTCAGTCCAAAGTGAATAAACCAACTTCTTGTGCCAAGATTTCTTATTGTCTTCCAACAAATTTTTAATGATATTTATCATACCCTTATTTGAGGATTCAACAAACCCATTACCCTGAGGGTAGTAAGCTGTTTAACGTCCCAAAATAATGTGGTATTTATTATAAAATTCTATCATTTTCTTAGATCTGAAATTTTTTGCATTGTTAGTAATAATTTTTCTAGGCAAACCAAATATAGAAAGGATATTGGTCTGAAGAAATTTAATAATGACAAAATCAGTAGCATATATGGAAGGGGTGGCCTCTATCCATTTATTAAAATAATCTGTGGCTGTGAGAATCCACTTATGTTGGTCAGAGGAAGGAGGATGAATTTCACCTATGAAATCCAATCCCCATTGTTGAAAAGGGCTCTCAACTGAAATGGGTTTTAATGGTAGGGGTAAAAGCTTTCTTTTTCCTTCAAAAATATAGCATTTATGGCATGAATTTACCTTCTTATGAATGTAAGGGAAAAGGGTAGGCTAGTAAAAACCAACCTTGAGGATTTTATTGGCAGTGGTTTTCCAATAGAGATGGCCACCACATTCGGCTTCATGGAACTTGTTGTGGCTCATTTGCATTTACCTTTGAAATATTTTTCAAAACACCAAAAAATAATATATGATAGAAAATGTAAATTTTCTTGTCATAGAAGAATTTTGATTTATATGTTGGTACATTAACATTACATGATGAGATGTGAAGGTGGGTCGAGTTAGGATCATTCACGTGCAGAACAATTCAAGAGCCAAACCGATGGGCACGTTCAGAACATTTCACACCAGACAGGGTCGATTCGGGCTCATTCACAAGCTCAGGAGGGACTGGGGCAGCAGAACACCAGATGAGCTCAGGAGGGTTACGCCGTGGAGCAAACAAACTAATTTCCGAAAGGCAGAGAAATGGCCCATTTCCCTTAAAAACTTAAGAGTTTTGGAGGAAGCGCAAAGGGAAAAATAAATGGTCAATATCAAAGCGCAAAACTGGAAGGGAGAGATGGATGACAGAGATCGTATTGCATATTGCATTCGGTAAGGGATACAAGTTTTTAACATGGTTAAACTTGCAATATTGTGATGCGATGCGATCGAATATCGCACATCACAAGGTTTGCAGGAAAGGCGCTAAAGGAATATGTTATGATCATCGAAGTGCTAAGTGCGGAAAAGCTCCATATTGCCGATTGTGATTTTCTATTGGCCCCACCTCTTCTTGCCACGTAACCTTCAGCCCCTCGCACTTCGCACATCGCACATATTAACACTTAACTTCCATGTATCATAACAAATATGCTGATTTGTGATTATGATTGGCCCCACATTTGCTTTCCACGTCACCTTCTTCCCGTCGCACTTCACACATCAAAGATTTTAACACTTACCTTACACGTCTCATAACAAATCTTCCAATTCACGATTGCGATTGGCCCCACATCTGGTTGCCACGTCACCTTCTACCCATCTCGTTTTGTACATCGCACATTTTAACAATTACCTTTGATGTCTCATAACAAAATCCCCAATTTGCAATTTGTGGGCATATGCAATGCGGTTTCAAAGGTGAACTCGAAAGGTTTTCAAATCCGGATGTAAGGAATTCCTGGTGTTAAATTGCATCAGAGGAAGAAAGCAGGATTATAATGTAAAGCCCGTGAAACACCAGAATGCGATAGAAAGAGGACGCAATGTGTTATCCAAAGGTGAGAAGAATATGGTTCAAGTCCAAGTCTTGTGGTGTTTGACGAAGAGAAGATGAAATGTTGCAGGCACACACAAAGGCATAGGCAGAGTTAGGCAGAAGAACATATAGTGACACTGTGGGAAGCACGAAAACTGGGTCTAGTCAGGCACTGAGGCATTGTTACAGAACTGTGCGGCTACTTCATCATAACCATAAAGAACACCTCAGCACTTTGGGGGGATGCATCAGCAACATCATATTCAACAAAACAAACGATATTTCTAGTTTCAATTTATTTTCCTGGTATGATTGCATAAGAAATCTTAACAGTTTAGGTAGTCGATTAGTTTCAAGAAGTTCAACAGTTACAAACTAATTTGATGTATTTAAGTAGGTATAAATAAAGAAAATAGGTTCTGAGTTTTGGAACTCTTGATGATTGTTAATTTGGTACTAAATTTTTTGAGAAATCAATGAAAGAAGATGAAGTTTCCTACACCTGTTAATGTTGATATGTATTTCCAGTTTCGCTCTTTGTTTATTCGTCTTTCAATGTAGTGAATTAATGTAGTTGCGGGTCTCTTTTTACACCTATAAGTAAGAGTTAAAAAATCCTTAATGTGTGCTCCTTCAATCCATCTCTTCTCCCTTCAAAAATTCTCTCTGAAACTTAAAAGTGATAGATTTTGTGTTTACAACATATTATTTTTAGTTTCCCCTCTCTTCAAAAACTCCTGATGAAACTTTAAAGTAATAGATTATGTGTTTAGAACATATTATTTCGAGTTTCCTCTCTCTCCATGAATTTTATCTCAAACTTAAAAGTGGTAGATTCTGTTTTCAGCATATCATTTTGAGTTTCCCTTACAGTTATTCTTTTCATTTCATTCAAATATCAACAATTTATGGCATTGTGAAGGCTTTCATTATATCATATTATTGAAGGTATTAAGTAATTAAATTCCCAAGGTGTTAAACAGAGGCCATTGGATATTGTAATTTTTACATACATTTATAAAATGTCTTAAGCATTGATTCCTTACAACAGCCAAGGGATTTTTTCTTGAGATAAATTTTCTAGCATTGTTACCGGGGACGAAGAAACGAAGTTTATTTTTTTCCTGGGTTTTTCAGAGTATTTCCTCTGGTTGTTCAGTGAGGAGGAAACATTGGGCTCTGTTTATTATTTTCAAAATTTTGGCTTTCAAAAGGCCTCACATGAGGTCAAATACCTCACAGCAGATAGTCTCTACTTTGCAAGGTCCAGAAATATCGGTTTCTAAAAACGCTCAGAAACCTGAAACTCCTTCAGCACTTGATCCTACATTGTCTACTCCGAACAGTAGTTCTAGTAATCCTTTGTTTGAAGATATTTTTGAAATACTTCCTTCCTTGGAACAAGATTCACCTTTCACACCACTTTATTTTCAAGAACCTAAGGTGGAAGAACACTCCTTTAAGTATGTTTCGTTTAATTTACTCAATCTCAACA
This sequence comes from Pinus albicaulis, assembly GCA_034641835.2. Taxonomy (NCBI): domain Eukaryota; kingdom Viridiplantae; phylum Streptophyta; class Pinopsida; order Pinales; family Pinaceae; genus Pinus; species Pinus albicaulis. The sequence continues at coordinate 326,259,405 of CM076584.1, read as the reverse complement.
AAATCTAGTTGCTGGTCCCTCTGTTATTTTCCATCAGCCTATCCCCATATCAGTTTTTCCACCACCTTCGTTCATTTTCACAACGGGTCTGTTGACTGCATCTAACCAAGGAACAATAAATCAAGGTGCAAACATGGTAGCACCAACCTCTTTGTTGAACATATATGCTCCACTTAACCTTCCTCAACCAATGAATGCAATGCCTCAAGAGTATCTTAAATTACTCCCACTTTTTACTAGAGAATATGAAATAACTACAGAACAAAACTTGCCTATGTTTTGTAATTTTGTTGAATGTAGAACATCTTGATGTTGTAATTAGGCTCTTTATTTGATCTCTAGATGGAGAGGCTATGAAGTGGTTTAAGGGATTTCCATATAATTCTATTAATACATGGGAAGAACTGGAAAATCGATTCACTCAGAGATGGGGTGAAAAACTAGATCATGGATATTCACTGACATAATTCAATGCAATCAAAAATAAAATCCAATGAACATGTATCGGATTTTTTCAGAAGATTCAATAAGTTGTATAACAACTTTCCTGTAGAAATGAAGCCCCCTCCGTTTGGAGAAAAAGTGGTTTTTGTTGGGGCTTTTGAAGCTGATTTTAGTTTCACACTTAGAGAAAGGATATCCCTTACTCTAGAGAGGATACATAAATATGCTTTAGAGATCTAAGGCAATATGATTGTGGCTGGAAAGGTGAAAGGGAAAAAACTAGTCCAAGAGAAGGGGAAAGAAAAAGAAGAATCATCACAAGATCTAAGAATTGAAGATATGACAAAAGTGATAAAATTTTTGAAAAATAAGATAGCGAAGATGGAGTTGGAAAATAAAAAATCCCAATGACAAGTACAACAAAACCGAGGGGGGTTCAACCCTCAATTCAAAAGACATCCCCTGCAAATTTTGCAGAGGGAAAGAAGAGATCAAGACCAGGTTCAAGCATCGTTGTATATAGAAGCAACACCTTCATAGCCAACAGAAGATGACCAAAGTGAGGCCAAGGATCAGGTATGTTCTATGTATACAATAAAAGAGGATGAAGAGGAATATTGTGAGGGAATATATGTTGAAGCTAAAGTATCTTTTGATCAAGATGAAATGGATGGATACTATAGACAATTCATAGATTTCTTGCAAGCTGAGTTACATAAAAAGTACGATTTAAGGTCTAGAAAGAGATCTAGAGTGCAAGATAATGAAGGTGAACAACAAGGTTCCATTCCTCCTCCAATGGTGACTCCACAACAAAGGACGTTGTGAAACCTGTCCGTAAGGGGAAACAACCGGTAAATCCACTTAATAGAACAAATGTGCAGCATGTTGAATCTTCCCTGAACAAATCAGTTGACACTAATATTTTGGAGAGAGTTGTTCCTGTACTCGAACAAGCAGAAAATTCTAGAAAGAGTAAAGAAGAACTTGAAAAGAATGTTAAGCAAAATCATGCTTTTAGTTTGGAAAAAGAGTTGGAGAAGGTTAAATTTCAGGTACCTCTTCTAGAATTAGCTAAAATACCAGCTTACAAGAAAGAAATTTCAAAATTTATTAATCTCACACAGGTGGAAGATATAAGTGACGCGGTGAAATTTCAAGAAGAAAAGCGAGTGGTCACCTTTGGTCCTCATGTAGAAGAAGTAGATCCTTCTGTTCCACCCTTCTATATTTCTCTGTTGCTTAATGATTTTACTCTACATAATTGCATGTTGGACTCAAGAGCGTCCCATAATCTTATTCCATTGTTTGTTATGAAGGAACTTAACTTGAAGATTACCAAACCTTATAGGGATATGTATTCATTTGATTCCAAAAGGGTGAAATGTGTTGGGTTAATTAAAGATGTAGTAGTTTCATTGGCAAAAATCCCAACAAAGAGTATAGTCATGGATGTAGTGGTTGCTGACATCCTAGCCAGGTTTTGAATGCTCCTGTCAAGATCTTGGAGAGAAAAGTTGGGAGGTGTTCTAAAATTAGATTTCACTTATGCTATCATTCTAGTTTTTAATGGGGAATAAAGGATATTGTACAGGGAAACAAGGTTTCTAAGTACCACCTCCAAGAAAGATGCATAGAAATTCCCAAATTTATAGTCAAGAAACATTAGATATTTCTTGTTTCATGCTGCATGAAGATGCAAAAATTTCTAAAGACATAGGGAAGCAACTCTCTTCAGCAGTTGTAAATAATGAGATGCACTCAAGGAAGATTTGGAAATGCTACTTTGATGGTGCCTACTCCAAGGAAGGCACAGGTGCTGGATTCTTGCTGATATCACCAAAAGGTAACCTCGTTCCTTTCTCTTTTAAAATAGAATTTGATTCAACAAACAATGTGGCTGAGTATGAGGCCTTAATCTCAAGCCTTCAAATTACTAAACAGATGGGAGTTCAATTTATTTAAATTTTTGGTGACTCTGAATTGATAATAAGGAAAATTAAAAATCATTGCCAAACCAAGCATCCGAGATTAAGATCATATAGGAATGAAGTTTGGGATTTGATAGAAAACTATTTTGAAGCCTTCAATATTTAGTTTATTCTGAGGGAAGAGAATATATTGGAATATTCTTTAGTAATTGCAACCAGCACCTTCAAACCTCCAATAAATCCAAGGCTAAGGTATGAAATTGAAATTAGACATAGACCTTCTATCCCTGACAATGTGAAACATTAGAAGGTGTTTGAAGATGATGAACAGATAAATTAGTTCCTAAAAATGATTGGAAACTTTGAAGATGCTGAGATAGACCGAGAGGAAGAACAAACAGAGCAGAAAGCAGAAATTATAAACCTTAAGCAGTCAACAGGTGAACAAAATATTATCCAATTGAAATATAATGTGCTCCATATTGGTTAGTTCCCCTTGAAAGATTATTCGATTCTAACAATATTGAAGTTGATTAAAAGAAGACACATCAGGAAGAAGAGATGGAAGATTGTAATTTGGGAACTCAGCATCAACAAAAAATAGTGAAATTGTTCAAAGGTGTTCCCAAAAACTACAAATAAAGATACTGTTGGGGTTCCCATGTTTTGGCAAGTTTGGCAATACCAAAAGATGAGACTACATCAAAACCAATTTCAGACCTCAGGTACTAGCCCTCCTGGGTCCAGAGAGGGATCTCTCTATATAGGCAAAATTTTTATGTCTTTGAAGCTCGAGAGTTAAGATATTAGACTAGTTATAGGCGCGGGGTTTGTTTGTTTGATTATTGTTTGGTTGTTGGGAATCAAGAAAGAAGGGTTCAATGTAAGACAAGGATGAGAAAAGAGGATTTTAGGAAAATGAGAGCTAACTCAGAGAACACTCGAGACCATTGGGCAATGGAGTCAGGAAAGGGTTTACTTGCTATTCAATATGCGGGCTTTCAGTTGGGCTAGTCATCTAAAGCATTGGATCTTAAAGATGATTGTGTGGCATGAAATGGAAAGAGAGAACGTGAAAGCAAGGAAACCTCCAAGGTGACCCTTCAGGAATCAGATCCAAGGACAGGACATGCCATTGGACAAACTATGATTCAAAACCTAAAATATTAACTCTTCAGACAAGGAGACATAAAGATTTAAACACAAAGGTGAAACTTGAGATTAGAGAGAGACTTTGAACTCTCAATGCTTCGGCATCCAACTTAAGGGAACTTAGAAAGGTTCAATTAATTGAAAAATACCCTAGTGAAATAGAGACAAAGTTCTAAACTCCCAGTATCCCAATTCATTCAATTAAAATCTGACAAGAACATCTGAAAACCGGTTCATTAATTCACACATCAGCTAGCAGTAAATATTAGCCACTACACTGGTTAAATTGATTTGAATCAGTTCTCAGATAACACATACTGCAGAAAAAATTGAAGGCAGGGAGAGCATAAACATAGGGTACCAAGCAAGGGTAAATCCTATGCCAGATTTCTGATGCGTGCTAGAAGAAATGAAATGTGATGAACTATGAAGGAAAACAAAGACAAAGATAGAAAAACATCACCGATGCTTTAAATCAGGATCCAAAGAAATGTGCTTGTCATATTAAAGAGCAACACAAGTCATGCAAAAAATTTCCAACAGCTTGATATTCAGTATGAAAACATCTTCCTCAGCCTATCTTACAACTTTACACAGAGAACTATGTCTCAAGAGAAACAACTTACAGTTCACAGATATTCGATCAACAACCATTAAAATGTTTTCTCATGAGTTTTTATATCAGAAAGAGAGGTAGAGGAGGTATATGAAACACTAAATGAAACATTAAACAGAGTAGGAGTCGTGGGTCGAAACCCATTCTGTTTTAATTTCTATGCATCGAACGTTTGTACTCTTTGTGTGAGAGAGTGGTCTTTGACAAGCTGAAATTTACTCCAGGTATGTCTTTGATGTATCCTCGGCTGTAGTACTTGTGGTACTCTCGTGACTTAAAAAAAGGTAGAACAATGACTATGAGGCTAGCCATATTGTGTAACAAATGATCTGGAAGCATAGGACTGCTGTCAGGGAGGAAATCATCTCAGGGACATTATATAGAATCGAAAGGGTATGGGTACTGTGTCCTTTCTCGGGAGGAAACTCCTACTGATTTTGAAACACTGATAGCGTTGTTTTCTGTGCAATATGTCTCATTAGGCCTTCTAAGTTGATTATAAGGTCTTCAATCCGGTACACTTGGCTCTTTGAACATTGAATTAAAACCTAAGATCCTCACTCAGAGGCTTTAAGGCTCTTTAATCCTGTACTGATACTCTTCGCCGCTTCGACTGTCTCTGTCAGTGAAATCTATGCTTTGATGGCGTTGAAAGGTTCCGCACAGTTAAAATCCATAATTTTTAATGAAAATCACACTCCAGCACCTTCCCAGGGTCTCCTCTATAATTTCAGGCTCTAAAAATGGTCTTTCTTTTGTTCTGTGCCACTGTAACGGTGACTGTGAACCATGGTGGCGTTCACCGCCTGTACCCTGCAAAACATGCAACCCTGTTAAGAAATCCATGCATGGGGAAGGGTGGATGTAGTGGAATTATTATGATGATGGTAGCGCAACGGAAGTGAAGACTATGGATGCAATGGAAAGCGGTGGGAACATGTAGCGAGATGGTGGAAAAATGCATGTGGAAGTCGGGCGAAATGACAAAACTTTAATGCAAAACATTAAAATTTTAATGCTTGGCAGGATGATACGGTGCTAAATATAAAACCCAAGTTTTGGGCCTTTGAATGAAATACATAGAAAATGCGCGGAAAAAATATGAAATGGGTGAGTATGGTGGGACCCGGTAAAGGATGGAGGGTGATTCAATCAGGACCGTTGGATCTCAGGAGGAGATCGACGACTGTAGTATAATCGGAGGGGAGCGATGGGAGGGTCGAAACTCTGATGAGAAATGGTGCGATCGAGTTACGACCGTTGGATTAAAGGGGAATTGACGGTGTGGATTATAATTGGGGGATCACAACCGCAAAGGGTGGAGTGTGGCATCATTTGAAAATTGCGATTGCGATCAGAGCAGGGAAGCGAGGGCCGTCAGATTAAAGGGGAAATCGACGGCGGGGATTATCATCAGTGGATCGCAATCGGGGAGTGCAGCAGGTGGCATAGTTTAAGAGTTGCGATTGCGATCGGCGCTGGCCGTCAGATCTTAATAAGATCGACGGTGGAGATAACGGTGCGGGGCTATAGACCAAACCCAATCGCATCGGGATTTTTTCGTATAACATAGAAATTCGCTCACCGAAAGTTTGTGATTGTGATTAGCGCCCAGGCCTTAGCGCTTGGTCTTAGCGCTCGGGGCATATGGGGAAGTGGTTAAGGGGCTGGGTGGAAAGGGCTAAGCCATTATATATGGAAAAGAGTGATTTTTAGCCAAAAAGGAGGGTTTTTAAGGCTAAAAGAGGAATTCGATAGAGGTAAAAAAGGAGTTTAAACTCAAATGAAGGGAACTCACTTGGTTTTAAAGAGGAAATGGGTGGTTTAAAATATTTTGGGAGGGATTTCTGGGGTAAAAAGGGAGACTTTGACAAAGGGGAAAAAAGGGTTAAAATGGGACATTCTGCAAGGATACAAGGGGCAAATGAAGGCCTTTTGGAGCACAATTTTTTACAATCAGTGAGAATTTTTGGATGGAAACAACAGTGAGGATATTTAAAAAGGAAATGGACACACAGAGGCTTCAATGATGAGATATTTTCATGGGAAATGTATCCCTTGAAGGCTTATAAAATAATTTAGCCACCTGTTTGATTGACAAAAATTTCATAGGTGGCTAACAGTGGCTCCACATGGGGATGGCTTCTTCTTGAAGGAGTCAAGAATTCAGAAAGTAATATTTGAATTAGGCCAGATGCCTGATCCTTGAACCATATTCTCTTCTTTGATTTCAGCTCTTACAAACATGATGGATATTAATCAGCAGAAAACATTCTCCACACAATCTACCTACCCATCCTACAACCCTAACATTTTTTCTTCAAGGTGCATTTGAATTGGCAGACCTTCTTCATCATTTTTATTGAAAACAGAAAACACACTACTCTAATTCTACTCTTATCACTCCATGAGACCAGATTAAACTGTTGGCCTCTTATGTTTCTCTACCTAATCTAATATCTGCTGGGATTAAACTGTCTAGTAGATTTCTTCTCTACATTCTACAACATAAATTTAAAGATAGACAAACTAGGATTAGACAGTCTAGTTTGCTGTGGATCCAAGGCATAAAGACAACTGCACATGGACTGAAATTGCAGAAATCTAAAAAAAAAATATTGAAGGCTTTGAAATATGAAACTTTGAAGCATCCTTCCTTTCTTTGTGACTCAAGTTTTGAGCTTTTTAGAGTCACTTTTTTCTTCATCTCAGCTCTAGTTTTGGGCTTGTTAGAGATGATTCTTCTTTCTTCTTTGCTGGTCCATATTTTAGGCATGTTAGAACTAGCTGTCTTCACTTATTTTGGCTCAGGTTTTGATTGTATTAAAGCCAATATTTTCACTTCAGAGGTTCATGTTTTGAGCATGTCTGAACCTCTCCTTCTATGTTTTTTTGAAACATTTTCTCTTTTTCTTGAAAATATAACACAAAAATGGTATTTACAATGGAAACTGGAAATTGGAAATCAAAAGTAGTAATGTTTGAGCATCCTTCCATTGACAGGACCCCCAAATAGCTCTGTACCATCTAGCTCTTGCAGAAAAAAGGCATTTGGACCAACAGTGGCCTGAATGATGTAAGGACCCTGCCACAAACAATCAAATTTTCCGTGCTTTCCCTTGTCTTCTCTCCTTTTGTCCCACTTCAGAAATTTATCTCCAATTTTGAAGTCAAAAGCTTTAGTTCTCTTGTCAAACAACTTTTTTATATTTTCCTGAATTTTCAAAGCTCTGTTATAGACCTCTTCCCTTGTTTGTTGGAGATGAATGGTTTGGTTTATCCTCCTCACCATACTTTCTTCTTCTGTCTGAATCTCTTGGACAAGTTTAATCACTGGTACCCCAAGGTTGGTAGGAAACACTGCCTCTATTCCATAGACAAGCTGATATGGTGACATGCCAATGGATTTCCTTATTGTAAGCGTGTCAGCCCACAGTGCATGCACTAACTTGTTATGTCATGACTTCTTATTCTCTTCAAGAAGTTTTTTGATGATGGTTACTAGGCTCTTGTTCGATGATTCAGCTAACCCATTACCTTGTGGGTAGTAAGCAATTGAATGACCAAGTGCTATTTCATACCTGTGACAAAAATAAACAATTTTCTTAGATCCAAAACCAGCAGCATTATCAGTGATTATTTTTCTTGGGCAGCCAAACCTAGAGAGGATGTGGTCTTCTAGGAACTTAATGATGACAGAACCTGTGGCATTCCTAGAAGGTATGGCCTCTATCCATTTAGTGAAGTAGTCTGTGGCTATAAGGATCCACTTGTGCTGTGTAGAAGAAGCAGGGTGTATTTCTCCTATGAAATCTAGGCCCCATTGCATAAAGGGACCCTCAACAGTGATGGGTTGTAAAGGTAGAGGGAGGAGCTTTCTTTTTCCTTCAAAAATATGGCATTTATTGCAGGAAATTATCAGCTTGTGGATGTCATTGAAGAGTGTAGGCCAATAATAGCCAGCTTTGAGAATTTTGTTATGGCTTTCCAATTCAAGTGGCCTCCACACTCTCCTGCATGGAAATCTTGTTTAATCCTCTCTGCTTCAGTTTCAGGCAAACATTTAAGAAATAGGCCATTTGTATTTTTCCAGTATAAACATTCAATCAGAATGCAATAGTTTCTGGCAATTAGCTTTAGGAATCTGGCCTTAGTCTTTGATAGTTCAGGAGGGGCATTGAGGTTTGTGAGTACATACAGGATATCAAAATACCAAGGAGAGTTTTGAAATTGTTCCTCAATTGTGGGATCAAGCAGTCTTTCCTGCTCATCCAAGGCATCTACCATGTTAATGTCAAGGGCTTGTAGATTTGATTCAGCCATTAATTGAGCCAAGACCTGACCTTTGATCTATTTTGTGGGTTTTATTTCCAGGTCGTATTCCAATATTACAACAATCCATTTTCCCCTCTTTCCGTCCAGATCTTGGAACAAGATGTCTTTAACCACTAAGTTTGGCACGTAGGCTATGATGTGATAATGTAGTATGTACACCCTAAAATATTTCAAGGCCTTTACCAGGGCATAGGCCTATTTTTCGATTATGTTGTATTTCAAGGGTGCATCCCTCAGAGCTTTGCTAAAGAAAGAAATGGGTTGTTCCATTCCCTCTGGATTTTTCTGCAGCAGAACTGCAGCCACTGTATGCTCGGAGGAAAATGAAAAGATCAGGAAATCTTTTGAGAAATCAGGGTTGATTAGGATAGGATCCCGGGTGAGTGCAAGTTTAACTGATTCAAAAGATTTTTTAGCCTCAACAGTCCATTTAACTCCTACACCTTTCTTCAACCTGTTTGTCATATTCCTGAGATGTTCAGCTAAGTTGGGAATAAACCTCCTTAGGAAGTTTATTTTCCCAATAAAGGACTGTAACTCTTTGATGTTTGTAGGGTGTGTGATCTGTATTATTCCCTCAACTCTCTGTGGGTCTATATTAATTCACTTCTCAGATATGATATGGCCGAGAAGCTTTCCTTCCTGCAACCCGAATATAGTCTTTTTGGGATTTAATAACAGACCGAACCTTCTACATTTTTTGAAAAACTCTTCTCAGATGTTTTAGGTGCTCTTCATCAGTCTTGGAATAGACTATTATGTCATCCAGATAGATGAAAATGAAGTGCCCTATTTCATCTGAAAAATCTATGTCCATCGCTCGTTGGAAGGTTGCACCAGCGTTCATTATTCCAAAGGGCATTTTTACATACATAAAAGTGCCCCAAGGAGTGGTGAAAGTAGTCTTGAGTTGATCTTCTGGGAATACTAGAACCTGGTTATAACCTGAAAAACCATCTAACAGGGAGATCCGCCTTGAGCCAACTACCCTCTGCAGGATATGTTCCATCTTTGGTAAGGGGTAATTGTCCTTAAGTGAGGCTCTGTTAAGGTTCTAGAAATCTATGCACAGTCTGATCTCACCTATTTTCTTTCTCACAGCTACAAGGTTTGAGACCCAATCAGAGAACCTCAAAGGAACTATTATTCCTACCTCGTACATCTTCTTTATCTCCTTTTCTACTGCAGGAAATTTTTTTGGGTTTATTCTACGAAGTTTCTGCCTGAAGGACTTCTGGTTCTTTTTCAAAGGTATTTTGTGTTGTATAATTTTTGTCTCGTAGGCCTTCAAATCCTCATAGCTCTAGGAAAATACATCAACAAATTCCTTGAATAAGTCAATATATTTCTTTTTCATGTCTGTGGGTAAGGACTTAGCCAACTTAACCATTTAAGGCTTATCTTCAGTGCCTATGTTGCATTCCTTGACATCAGACTCTAAGTCTTCTATGGTGGGCTTCTTCGCTACATCATCAAAATCGAAAAGATCTTCTAAAGGTGCCAGACCTCAGGGTATGTTCTTGTCTTTTTCCTGTAGCACCTCTATTTCCTCATTATCTGCGTTTTTAAATTCTTTGGTTGGATTTCCAATTTGTTCATTTAAAGTGTTTATTTCTATGTTACAGGGTGGTTCTTCCTCGTTTGAGGGCTCTGAGGGCTCTTCACTTAGGCAGCTATCATTGGACATAGAGTCTAAATCGGAAAATTCAAACTCGTTCCTGCCTATCAGGAAATCCTCAATCTGCTTATCTCCTTCAAAAACCTGCCAATATTTCTCATTATCAGGTACTGCAGGTCTAAACTTTGTCTGAAGGATGATTTGTTGATCGCTGGGAGGCTTGTGATATGAACTAGCTATACAAGCTAATCCATTCGCAATTACATTCCGACTCCTAGGAATAAACACTAGTTCATATTCCACAAAGGTATTCAATAAATCCATAGCGTCATTCCTGTACGCTCTCAGCCTAGGGTGTTTCGCTATGTATTCACCATTCACTTGTTTTATGATTAGCTTAGAGTCTCCATGCACAGCTATCCTACAGGCTCCGAGTTTTTTCAACAGTTTCAAGCCAACGATAAGAGCCTCATACTCTGCGATATTACTTGTACATTTGAAGTTTAGGTTGAAGGCATGACTCTCTGCATAGTCACTCTCTGTGTTATGTACCCACACTCCTGCTCCTGCAGTTCTCCTGGTGCGGGACCCATCGAAATTCATTTCCCATAAGGGTTCATTCTCGGGCTTATCATCATTTCCCTCCCCAATGCGGGTCTCACTGGTATGTTGTGTTACATGGTCTGCATTGGATTGTTGATGATTTCATTTTTCGTGTGGTGTATGAGTTAGTGAGGGGTGACTAGCCAGCTATTTATATCCTGTTTCTTGTTGACTCGGAGTTTTTTTTTTCAGTGCACTATCCATAGGTCTCAACCTCGTTTTCTTCTGTGTCGAAAGTGGCCATTGTGTTGAAATCTATGGGCACCATCTCATTGTTCGTACCTCTGTTTTCTAGTTCTGGCTCTTTTAAGGATTCATCGTTACAAAGGATAAAGGAGTCCAGATCTGTGTGTACAGAGTACAAAGGTGAATTTTTAGGCTTTTCAAGGCTTCTGACCAAGAATTTCATTTGTGCCTCTCTATAAAGTCTCCTAAGTTGGCTAAAGACAGGTATTGTGGCATATGCCCCATCCATCTGCATGGTTCCTTGCAGCTTGGCTCCCCATGACCTTGATAGTAACATACCATACTTAGGTGGCACATCTTCCACTACGACATCCATAACCATACATTTGGCTGGAATCTGGGTCAAGTTCACACATAGGTCTTTGATCAGGCCAAGACATTTTACTCTACTAGAGTCAAATGAATATAAGTCTTTATAGGGGTGGGTTATCTCTAGGCCTAACCTCTCCATAACTACCTTAGGCATCAGGTTGTGTGAGGCCCCAGAGTCATGCATGGCATTGTGAAGGATCTTGTCATGTATATTGAGACTGATATAAAAAGGAGGTACTACCCCTTCCTGAAACTTCCCTTCTATCTTTGGACCAAACAGAAGGGCTGGTTGATCATCACTCAGATTGAGAGTGTCACTGTTTTCACCTAGGTTTAATGCTTTCAAAATTTGGCCTTTATATACATCCTGAGTGGCCAGCTCAGAGAGTGGGACAAAGATTTTAATTCTAGTAATCTCACTCTCCAAATTGAAGATTGGTTGACTCTTTGTAACACTCAACTCTATTTTGTTAGCTGCTACCATAATGGCCGAATCAGTGTGATGATTTTCACTATGTATAGTGTTAGGGACTTTTTTATCAGGAACACTAACTGCAGTGCTAGTGCTGCTAGTTGGTTGACTTTGTTTATCAGGGACTTGGCTGTCTTCTCCTTTGTTCTTCCCAGAACTTTCAGTCGCCGATTTGCTATTTTCAGTTGTTGCTTTAGGAGTTTTCTCAGGCCTTTTCTTTATGGTAATCTCAGAAACTTTGGGTTTTGCAGTGTCTAAGCTCTTTTTGCTTCTGAGTTCGTACTGTTCTCTGACCTGCATAATGGCATTTTCAAATCCCAGTCTGTAGTCCTCAGATTCTAACCTTTCCTCATCCCAATATGAGGGTGAGATCTGGTCTTCTTCTGTGGAACAGTTATGGATTGAGTTTTCTATTTCAAACATGTTCCCTCAGAATCTTCTATGATCCCCTCATATTCATCAAAAAATTTCTCTTGAAATGGGGGAATAACTTGTTGATCTGAGTCTCTTTGTCTCTTGGGAGTGGTATTGTTCCTTCTAAAGTTCTGGTTGTGGTTATGATTTTGGTTTCTGTTCTGATCACTAACTGTGACAACCATTTTTTCCATCAATTGTTGTATTTTTTCAATGTTTTTAGATAGACGGTCATAATTGGGGTCAGATGTGGAAGCTACAGTGTCATTTCTATATGTCACCCTTTTCTAAGCCCTCATTCTTGCTTTCTTCTATATCAGGTTAGCCTCTACACTAACTGCTCCCCTTTGCATGTCTTCCAATGTGCTGTAATCTCTCTCCCTAAGTTGGTAGGCCATGTCAACCTCAAAGCCTTCAAGGTATTTCACTAAAGCCATACCTTGGGGAGGTTTCATGTGTGGAGGAAGAGTGTTGTAAATGCTGTTGAACCTAGTGGAATAGTCATGGACACTCTCTCCTACGTTTCTCTTAAGGTTCTTGTATTCTGCTAAGATTTGGAGAGGGTTGACCTTAACTTCCCATTTGTTTATGAAGGTCTAATATAAAGTAGGAAGGTCTTGGATACTATTAGGGGGTATGCCTTTAAACCATTTCTTCACATCACCTCCTAATCTCTGTGCAAAGATTCTCATCTTCACTATCTCATCATCTATCTCCGTATGGTCAAAGGAATCTTCCATCCTGTCTACATGGTGCTGAGCTGTGGTAGACTCTTTTACAGTGAAGTGTGGGATCTTTGATTGATAATCGTTGGGTAAGGGCACTAGAGGCTGGGGTAACATCAGAGGTGCGTACCAGGCTACCATGATGATGTTCTGAGGAGGTAAGGGTTTGGCTTGAGCAACTGGTATAAGGATGACATGACTATTAGGACCAGAAGAAGTCCGTTCAACAGATTTAGGATGGAAGAGTCCCAATTTTTGAATGAAATAAATATCAGGAGGCATAGATGGTGGGGTTTCTCTGCCCCTTATGTGTTTACCACTTTGAGGTGGTGAACCAGGAAGCTCAAGGTCTTACTGGTCTAGAGCACTGAATGACCTAGTTCTTGGCAATCTGCTTGGTAGGTGGAGTTCAAGATGAATTTCTGATAGAGCTGTAAAGTCTTCTGGTGCAGATTTAGCTCTATGGATGTGTCTGGAAATAGTTGGTTTTTTGAGTGAAGGAGATTTCCGAATGATACTCTCAGGGTTGTCAACTATTTCAGGTGGATTTGGGTTAGGATAAGCTCTTGTATGAATGGTTCTTGAAGCCAGAATTTTGTCTTTGAATCAAGTAGCTTAGTCCTACCTGTTACTCTTAATATGGCTAATGTTGTAATGCAGACTGGTCTCCAAGTGGAGTCTTATGTGAACCAAGATAATTAGCAGGCCTACTGATCACCAGGGGAGTCTTTAATCATTAATGAACTATGGAATCGCCAGGTGGAAGTTTAATAATGTTTCAAGAATGGTATACTATCCACCACAGTGATTAACCACCAAAATAAGGCTACTACGGTCTTCTTTGAGTCTGTGAAATGTTTAAAGATGGGTTTTACTTAAAGCTTCCCCAGTGGAGTCACCATTTTGTTGGGGTTCCCATGTTTTGGCAAGTTTGTCAATACCAAAATATGAGACAACATAAAAACCAATTTCAGACCTCAGGATCTAGCCCTCCTGGGTCCAGAGAGGGATCTCTCTATATAGGAAAATTTTTTATGTCTTTGAAGCTCGAGAGTTAAGATATTAGACTAGTTATAGGTGTGGGGTTTGTTTGTTTGATTTTTGTTTGGTTGTTGGGAATCAGGAAAGAAGGGTTCAATGTAAGACAAGGATGAGAAAAGATGATTTTAGGAAAAGGAGAGGTAACTCAGAGAACACTCGAGACCATTGGGCAATGGAGTCAGGAAAGGGTTTACTTGCTATTCAATATGCGGGCTTTCAGTTGGGCTAGTCATCTAAAGAATTGGATCTTAAAGGTGATAGTGTTGCATGAAATGGAAAGAGAGAAGGTGAAAGCAAGAAAAAATCCAAGGCGACCCTTCAGGAATCAGATCCAGGGACAGGACATGCCATTGGACAAATTTTGATTCAAAACCTAAAATATTACCTCTTCAGACAAGGAGACATAAAGATTTAAACACAAAGGTGAAACCTGAGATCAGAGAGAGACTTCGAACTCTCAATGATTCGGCATCCAAATTAAGGGAACTTAGAAAGGTTCAATTAATTGAAAAGGACCCTAGTGAGACAGAGACAAAGTTCTAAACTCCCAGTATCCCAATTCATTCAATTAAAACCTGACAAGAACATCTAAAAACTGGTTCATTAATTCACACATTAGCTAGCAGTAAATATTAGCCACTACACTGGTTAAATTGATTTGAATAAGTTCTCAGATATCACATACTACAGAAAACATTGAAGGCAGGGAGAGAAGAAACATCGGGTACCAAGCAAGGGTAGATCCTATGCCATATTTCTGATGCATGCCAGAAGAAATGAAATGTGATGAACTACGAAGGAAAACAAAGACAAAGATAGAAAAACATCACCGCTGCTTTAAATCAGGATCCAAATAAATGTGCTTGTCATATTAAAGAGCAACACCAGTCATGTACAAAATTTCCAACAGCTTGATACTCAGTCTGAAAACATGTTCCTCAGCCTATCTTACAACTTTACACAGTGAACTATGTCTCAAGAGAAACAACTTACATTTCACAGATATCCGATCAACAACCATTACAATGTTTTCTCATGAGTTTTTATATCAGAAAGAGAGGCAGAGGAGGTAGATGAAACACTAAATGAAAAATTAAACAGAGTAGGAGAAGTGGGTCAAAACCCATTCTGTTTTAATGTCTATGCATCGAACTTAGGTACTCTTTGTGTGAGAGAGTAGTCTTTGACAGGTTGAAATTTACTCCAGGTATGTCTTTGATGTATCCTCGGCTGCAGTACTTGTGGTACTCTAGTGACTTAAAAAAAGGTAGAACAATGACTATGAGGCCAGCCATATTGTGTAACAAATGCTCTGGTAGCATAGGACTGCTTTCAGGGAGGAAATCATCTCAGGGACATGATACAGAATAGAAACGGTATGGGTACTGTGTCCTTTCTCGGGAGGAAACTCCTGCTAATTGTGAAACACTGATAGCGTTGTTTTCTGTGCAATAGGCCTCATTAGGCCTTTTGAGTTGATTATAAGGTCTTCAATCCGGGACACTTGGCTTTTTGAAAATTGAATTAAAACCTAAGATCCTCAGTTAGAGGCTTTAAGGCTCTTTAATCCTGTACTGATACTCGTCGCCGCTTCGACTGTGTCTACCAGTGAAATATGAGCTTTGATGGCACTGAAAGGTTTCGCACAGTTAAAATTTGTACTTTTTAATGAAAATCACGCTCTAGCACCTTCCTAGGCTCTCCTCTGTAATTTCAGGCTCTAAAAATGGTCTTACTTTTGTTCTGTGCCACTATAACGGTGACTGTGAACCATGGCGGCATTCACCGCCTGTACCCTGCAAAACACGCAACCCTGTTAAGAAATCCATGCATGGGGAAGGGTGGATGTGGTGGAATGATTATGATGATGGTAGTGAAACGGAAGCGAAGGATATGGATGCAATGGAAATTTGTGGGAGCATGCAGCGAGATGGTGGAAAAATGCATGTGGAAGTCGGGTGAAATGACAAAACTTTAATGCAAAACATTAAAATTTTAATGCTTGGCGGGACGATACGATGTTAAATATAAAACCAAATTTTTGGGCCTTTGAACGCAATACATAGAAAATGCATGGAAAATGTATGAAATGGGTGAATATGGTGGGACCCGGTCAAGGGTGGAGGGTGATTCAATCAGGACTGTCAGATCTCAGGAGGAGATCAGTGGCTGCAGTATAATCGGAGGGGAGCGATGGGAGGGTCGAAACTCTGATGAGAATGGTGCGATTGACTTATGACCATTGGATTAAAGGGGAATCGACGACGGATATTATAATCGGGGGATCGCAATCGCAAAGGGCAGAGGGTAGCATCATTTGGAAATTGCGATTGCGATCCGAGCAGGGAAGCGAGAGCCGTCGGATTAAAGGGGAAATCAACAGCGGGGATTATCATCGGTCGATCGCAATCGGGGAGTGCAGCAGGCAGCATAGTTTAGGAGTTGCGATTGCGATCGGTGCTAGCCGTCAGATTTTAATAAGATCGACGATGGAGATCGCGGTGCGGGGCTACAGACCAAACCCAATCGCATCGGGATTTTTTTGTATAACACAGAAATGCGCTCACCGAAAGTTTGCGATTGCGATTAGCACCCAGGCCTTAGCGCTTGGTCTTAGTGGTCTGGCCATATGGGGAAGTGGATAAGGGGATGGCCGGAAAGGGCTAAGCCATTATATATGAAAAATAGTGATTTTTAGCCAAAAAGGAGGGTTTTTAAGGCTAAAAGAGGAATTTGATAGAGGTAAAAAAGGAGTTTAAACTCAAATGAAGAGAACTCACTTGGTTTTAAAGGGGAAATGGGTGGTTTAGAAGATTTTGGGAGGGATTTATAGGGTAAAAAGGGAGACTTTGACTAAGGGGGAAAAAGGGTTAAAATGGGACATTCTACAGGGATACAAGGGGCAAATGAAGGCCTTTTGGAGCACAATGTTTTACAATCAGTGAGACTTTTTGGATGGAAACAACAGTGAGGATATTTAAAAAGGCAATAGACACACAGATGCTTCATGGATGAGATATTTTCATGGGAAATGTATCTCTTGAAGGCTCATAAAACAATTTAGCCACCTGTTTGCTTGACAAAAATTTCATAGGTGGCTAATAGTGGCTCCACATGGGGATGGCTTCTTCTTGAAGGAGTCAATAATTCAGAAAATAATATTTGAAGTAGGCCTGATGCCTGATCCTTGAACCATATTCTCTTCTTTGATTTCAGCTGTTACAAACATGATGGATATTAATCAGTAGAAAACCTTCTCCAAACAATCTACCTACCCATCCTACAGCCCTAACATTTTTTCTTCAAGGTGCATTTGAATTGGCAGACCTTCTTCATCATTTTTATTGAAAACAGAAAACACACTACTCTAATTCTACTCTTATCACTCCATGAGACTAGATTAAACTGTTGGCCTCTTATGTTTCTCTACCTAATCTAATATTTGTTGGGCTTAAAATGTCCAGCAGATTTCTTCTCTACATTCTACAACAGAAATTTAAAGACAGTCAAACTAGGATTAGACAGTCTAGTTTGTTGTGGATCCAAGGCATAAAGACAGCTGCACATGGACTGAAATTGCAGAAAACTGAAAACAAAATATTGAAGGCTTTGAAATCTGAAACTTTGAAGCATCCTTCCTTTCTTTGTGACTCAAGTTTTGAGCTTGTTAGAGTCACTTTTTTCTTCATCTCAGCTCTGGTTTTGAGCTTCTTAGAGATGATTCTTCTTTCTTCTTTGCTGGTCCAGATTTTAGGCATGTTAGAACCAGTTGTCTTCACTTATTTTGGCTCAGGTTTTGATCGTGTTAGAGCCAATCTTTTCACTTCAGAGGTTCATGTTTTGAGCATGTCTGAACCTCTCCTTCTCTGTTTTTTTGAACCATTTTCTCTTTTTCTTTAAAATATAACACAACAACAGTATTTACAATGGAAACTGGAAATTGGAAATCAACAGTAGTAATTTTTGAGCATCCTGCCATTAACAGGACCCCCAAACAGCTCTGTACCATCTAGCTCTTGCAGAAAAAAGGCATTTGGACCAACAGTGGCCTGAATGATGTAAGGACCCTGCCACAAACTGTCAAATTTGCCGTGCTTTCCCTTGTCTTCTCTCCTTGAGTCCCACTTCAGAACTTTATCTCCAATTTTGAAATCAGAAGCTTTAGTTCTCTTGTCAAACATATTTTTTATATTTTCCTGAACTATCAAAGCTCTGTTATAGACCTCTTCCCTTCTTTGTTGGAGATGAATGGTTTGGTTTATCGTCCTCACCATACTGTCTTCTTCTGTCTGAATCTCTTGGACAAGTTTAATCACTGGTACCCTAAGGCTGGTAGGACACACTGCCTCTGTTCCACATACAAGCTGATATGGTGACATGCCAATGGATTTCTTTACTGTAAGCCTGTCAGCCCATAGTGCATGCACTTACTTGTTATGCCATGACTTATTATTCTCTTCAAGTAGTTTTTTGATGATGGTTACCAGGCTCTTTTTCGATGATTCAGCTAACCCGTTACCTTGTGGGTAATAAGCAGTTGAATGACCGAGTGCTATTTGATACCTGTGACAAAAATCAACCATTTTCTTGGATCCAAAAGCAGCAGCATTATCAGTGATTATTTTTCTTGATCAGCCAAACCTAGAGAGGATGTGGTCTTCTAGGACCTTAATGATGACAGAATATGTGGCATTCCTAGAAGGTATGGCCTCTATCCATTTAGTGAAGTAGTCTGTGGCTATAAGGATCCACTTGTGTTGTGCAAAAGAAGTAGGGTGTATTTCTCCTATGAAATCTAGGCCCCATTGCATAAAGGGACCCTCAACAGGGATGGGTTGTAAAGGTAGAGGGAGGAGCTTTCTTTTGCCTTCAAAAATCTGGCATTTATGGCATGCAATTATCAGCTTGTGGATTTCATTGAAGAGTGTAGGCAAATAATAGCCAGCTTTGAGAATTTTGTTAGGAGTGGCTTTCCAATTCAAGTGGCCTCCACACTCTCCTGCATAGAAATCCGGTTTAATCCTCTCTGCTTCAGTTTTAGGCAAACATTTAAGCAAAAGGCCATTTATATTTTTCCAGTATAAACATTCATTCATAATGCAATAGTTTCTGGCTTTTAGCTTTAGGAATATGGCCTTAGTCTTTGATAGTTCAGGAGTGGCATTAAGGTTTGTGAGCACATACAGGATATCAGAATACCAAGGAGAGTTTTGAAATTGTTCCTCAACTGTGGGATTAGGCAGTCTTTCCTGCTCATCCAAGGCATCTACCATGTTAATGTCAAGGGCTTGTAGATTTGATTCAACCATTAATTGAGCCAAGCCTTGACCTTTGATCAGTTTTGTGGGTTTTATTTCCAGGTCGTATTACAATATTACAACAATCCATTTGCCCCTTTTTCCATATGGATCTTGGGACAAGATGTATTTAACCACTAATTTTGGCACGTAGGCTATGATGTGAGAATGCAGTATGCACACCCTAAAATATTTCAAGGCCTTTACTAGGGCATAGGCCTGTTTTTCCATTATGTTGTATTTCAAGGGTGCATCCCTCAAATCTTTGCTGAAGAAATAAATGGGATGTTCCATTCCCTCTGGATTTTTATGCAGCAGAACTGCAGCCACTGTATGCTCAGAGGCAAATGAAAAGAACAGTAAATCTTTTGAGAAATCGGGGTTGATTAGGACAGGAGCCTGGGTGAGTGCAAGTTTAACTGATTCAAAAGATTTTTTAGCCTCAACAGTCCATTTAGCTCCTACACATTTCTTCAACATGTTTGTCATATTCCTGAGGTGTTCAGCTAAGTTGGGAATAAACCTCCTTAGGAAGTTTATTTTCCCAATAAAGGACTGTAACTCTTTGATGTTTCTCGGGTGTGTGATCTGTAGTATTCCCTCAACACTCTGTGGGTCTATCCTAATTCCCTTCTTAGATATGATATGCCCAACAAGCTTTCCTTCCTGCAGCCCGAATATAGTCTTTTTGGGATTTAATGACAGATCGAACCTTCTACATTTTTCAAAAACTCTTCTTATATGTTTTAGGTGCTCTTCATCCGTCTTGGAATAGACTGTTATTTCATCCAGATATATGACAATGAAGTGCCCTATTTCATCCAAAAAATCTATTTCCATCGCTCGTTGGAAGGTTGCACCAGTGTTCATCAGTCCAAAGGGCATTTTGACATACATAAAAGTGCTCCATGGAGTGGTGAAAACAGTTTCAAGTTGATCTTCTAGGAGTACTAGAACCTGGTTATAACCTGAAAAACCATCTAACAGGGAGATCCGCCTTGAGCCAACTAGCCTCTGCAGGATATGTTCCATCTTTTGTAAGGGGTAATTGTCCTTAAGTGAGGCTCTGTTAAGGTTCCTGAAATATATGCACAGTAGGATCTCACCTATTTTCTTTCTCATAGCTACAAGGTTTGAGACCCAATCAGAGAACCTCAAAGGAACTATTACTCCTACCTCGTACATCTTCTTTATCTCCTTTTCTACTGCAGAAATTTTTTTTGGGTTTATTCTGCGAAGTTTCTGCCTGAAGGGCTTCTGGTTCTTTTTCAAAGGTATTTTGTGTTGTATTATTTTTGTGTCATAGGCCTTCAAATCCTCATAGCTCTAGGAAAATACGTCAACAAATTCCTTGAATAAGTCAATATATTTCTTTTTCATGTCTGCAGGTAAGGACTTAGCCAACTTAATCATTTTAGGCTTATCTTCAGTGCCTATGTTGCATTCCTCGACATCTGACTCTAAGTCTTCTATGGTGGGCTTCTTCGCTACATCATCGAAATCGAAAAGATATTCTAAAGGTGCCAGACCTTGGGGTATGTTCTTGTCTTTTTCCTGTAGCACCTCTATTTCCTCATTATCTGTGTTTTTACATTCTTCGGTTGGATTTCCAATTATTTCATTTAAAGTGTTTATTTCTATGTTACAGGGTGGTTCAACCTCGTTTGAGGGCTCTGATGGCTCTTCACTTACACAACTATCATTGGACATAGATTCTGAATCGGAAAATTCAAACTTGTTCCTGCCTATCAAGAAATCCTCAATCTGCTTATCTCCTTCAAAAACCTGGCAATATTTCTCATTATCAGGTACTGCAGGTCTGAACTTCATCTGAATGATGATTTGTTGATCACTGGGAGGCTTGTGATATGAAATAGCTATACAAGCTAATCCATTCTCAATTACATTCTGACTCCTAGGAATAAACACTAGTTCATATTCCACAAAGGTCTTCAATAAATCCATAGCGTCATTCCTGTACGCTCTCAGCCTAGGGTGTTTCGCTGTGTATTCACCATTCACTTGTTTTATTATTAGCTCAGAGTCTCCATGCACAGCTATCCTACGGGCTCCTATTTTTTTCAACATTTTCAAGCCAAGGATAAGAGCCTCATACTCTGCAATATTACTTGTACATTTGAAGTTCAGGTTGAAGGCATGACTCTCTGCATAGTCACTCTCTGTGTTATGTACCCAGACTCCTACTTCTGCAGTTCTCCTAGTGTGCAACCCATCGAAATTCATTTCCCATAAGGGTTCATTCTCGGGCTTATCATCATTTCCCTCCCCAATGCGGGTTTCACTGGTTTGTTGTGTTACGTGGTCTACATTGGACTATGGATGATTTCGTTTTTCGTGTGGTGTATGAGTTAGTGAGGGGTGACTAGCCAGCTATTTACATCCTGTTTCTTGTTGAATCGGAGTTTTTTTTTCAGTGCACTGTCCACAAGTCTCAACCTCGTTTTCTTCTGAGTCTAAAGTGGCCATTGTGTTGAAATCTATGGGTGCCATCTCATTGTTCATACCTCTGTTTTCTGGTTCTGGCTCTTTTAAGTATTCATCGTTACAGAGGATAAAGGAGTCCAGATCTGTGTGCACATAGTACAAAGGTAAATTTTCAGGCTTTTCAGGGCTACTGACCAAGAATTTCATTTGTGCCTATCTATACAGTCTCCTATGTTGTCTAAAGACAGGGATTGTGGCATATGCCCCATCCATCTGCGTGGTTCCTTGCATCTTGGCTCCCCATGACCTCGATAGTAACATACCATACTTAGGTTGCACATCTGCCACTACGACATCCATAACCATACATTTGGCTGGAATCTGGGTCAAGTTCACACATAGGTCTTTGATCAGGCCAAGACATTTTACTCTGCTAGAGTCAAATGAATATAAGTCTTTATAGGGGCGGGTTATCTCTAGGCCTAACCTCTCCATAACTACCTTAGGCATCAGGTTGTGTGAGGCCCCAGAGTCATGCATGGCATTGTGAAGGATCTTGTCATGGATATTGAGACTGATATAAAAGGGATGTACTACCCCTTCCTGAAACTTCCCTTCTATCTTTGGACCGAACAGAAGGACTGGTTGATCATCACTCAGATTGAGAGTGTCATTGTTTTCACCTAGGTTTAATGCTTTCAAAATTTCGCCTTTATATACATCCTGAGTGGCCAACTTAGAGAGTGGGATAGAGATTTTAGTTTTAGCAATCTCACTCTCCAAAATGAAGAGCGGTTGACTCTTTGTAACACTCAACTCTGTTTTGTTAGCCGCTACCTTAGTGGCCGAATTAGTGTGCTGATTTTCATTATGTACAATGTTAGGGATTGTTTTATCAGGAACACTAGCTGCAGTGCTAGTGCTGCTAGTTGGTTGAATTTTTTTATCAGGGACTTGGTTGTCTTTTCCTTTGTTCTTCCCAGAACTTTCAGCCGCCGATTTTCTATTTTCAGCAGTTGCTTTTGGAGTTTTCTCAGGCCTTTTCTTTATGGTACTCTCAACAACTTTGGGTTTTGCAGTGTCTAAGCTCTTTTTGCTTCTGAGTTCATACTGTTCTCTGACCTGCATAATGGAATTTTCAAATCCCTGTCTGTAGTCCTCAGATTCTAACCTTTCCTCATCCCAATATGAGGGTGAGATTTGGACTTCTTCTGTGGAACAGTTATGGATTGAGTTTTCTATTTCAAACATGTTTATTGTGGTTCCCTTAGACTCTTCTATGATCCCCTCATCTTCATCAAGAAAGTTCTCTTGAAACGGGGGAATAACTTGCTGATTTGAGTCTCTTTATCTGTTGGGAGTGGTATTGTTCGTTCTAAAGTTTTGGTTCTGGTTATGATTTTGGTTTCTGTTCTGATTACTAACTGTGATGACCATTTTTTCCATTATTTGTTGTAGCTTTTCCACGTTTTTAGCTAGACGGTCATAATTGTGGTCAGATGTGGAAGCTACAATGTCATCTCTATATGTCACCCTTTTCTCAGCCCTCATTCTTGCTTTATTCTCAATCAGGTTAGCCTCTACACTAACTGCTCCCCTTTGCATGTCTTCCAATGTGCTGTAATCTCTCTCCCTAAGCTGGTAGGCCATGTCAGCATCAAATCCTTCAGGGTATTTCACTAAAGCCATACCTTGGGGAGGTTTCATGTGTGGAGGAAGAGCATTGTAAACACTGTTGGACCTGGTAGAATAGTCATGGACACTCTCTCCTACGTTTCTCTTAAGGTTCTTGTATTCTACTAAGATTTAGAGAGGGTTGACCTTAACTTCCCATTTTTTTATGAAGGTCTGATATAAAGTAGGAAGGTCTTGGATACTATTAGGGGGTAGGCCTTTAAACCATTTCTTCACATCACCTCCTAATATCTGTGCAAAGATTCTCATCTTGACTGTCTCATCATCTATCTCCATATAGTCAAAGGAATCTTCCATCCTGTCTACATGGTGCTGAGCTGTGGTAGACTCTTTTGCATTGAAGTGTGGGATATTTGATTGATAATCATTGGGTAAGGGCACTAGAGGCTGGGGTAACATCAGAGGTGCGTACCAGGCTGCCATGATGATGTTCTGAGGAGGTAAGGGATTGGCTTGAGTAGCTGGTATAAGGATGACAGGACTATTAGGACCAGCAGAAGTACGTTGAGCAGATTTAGGATGACAGAGTCCCAATTTTTGAATGAAATGAATATCAAGAGGCGTAGATGGTGGGGTTTCTCTGCCCCTTATGTGTTTACCACTTTGAGGTGGTGAACCAGGAAGCTCAAGGTCTGACTGGTCTATAGCACTGAATGACCTAGTTCTTGGTAATCCGCTTGGTAGGTCGAGGTCAATATGAGTGTTTGATACAGCTGTAAACTCTTCTGGTGCAGAGTTAGCTCTATTGATGTGTCTGGAAATAGTTGGTTTTCTGGGTGAAGGAGATTTCCTAATGATACTCTCATGGTTTTCAACTATTTCAGGTGGGTTTGGGTCAGGATAAGCTCTTGTATGAATGGTTCTTGAAGCCAGAATGTTGTCTTTGAATCAAGTAGCTTAGTCCTACCTGTTACTCTTAATATGGCTGATGTTGTAATGCAGGTTGGTCTCCCAGTGGAGTCTTATGTGAACAAAGATAATCAGTAGGCCTACTGATCACCAGTGGAGTCTTTAATCGTTAAGGAACTATGGAGTCGCCAGGTGGAAGTTTAAGAATGTTTCAAGAATGTTATACTGTCCACCACAGTGATTAACCACCAAAATAAGGCTACTACGGTCTTCTTTGAGTCTGTGAAATGTTTAAAGATGGGTTTTACTCAAAGCTTCCCCAGTGGAGTCACCATTATGTTGGGGTTCCCATGTTTTGGAAAGTTTGGCAATACCAAAAGATGAGACAACATCAAAACCACTTTCAGACCTCAGGATCTAGCCCTCCTGGGTCTAGAGAGGGATCTCTCTATATAGGAAATTTTTTTATGTCTTTGAAGCTCTAGAGTTAAGATATTAGACTAGTTATAGGCACGGGGTTTGTTTGTTTGATTTTTGTTTGGTTGTTGGGAATAAGGAAAGAAGGGTTCAATGTAAGACAAGGATGAGCAAAGAGTATTTTAGGCAAAGGAGAGGTAACTTAGAGAACACTCGAGACCATTGGGAAATGGAGTTAGGAAAGGGTTTACTTGTTATTCAATATGCGGGCTTTTAGTTGGGCTAGTCATCTAAAGCATTGGATCTTAAAGATGATAGTGTGGCATGAAATGGAAAGAGAGAAGGTGACAGCAAGGAAACCTCCAAGGTGACCCTTCAGGAATTAAATCCAAGGACAGGACATGCCGTTGGACAACCTGTGATTCAAAACCTAAAAGATTAACTCTTCGGACAAGGAGACATAAATATTTAAACACAAAAGTGAAACCTGAGATCAGAGATATACTTTGAACTCTCAATGCTTTGGCATCCAACTTAAGGGAACTTAGAAAGGTTCAATTAATTGAAAAGGACCCTAGTGAGACAGAGACAAAGTTCTAAACTCCCAGTATCCCAATTCATTCAATTAAAACCTGACAAGAACATCTGAAAACCGGTTCATTAATTCACACATCAGCTAGCAGTAAATATTAGCCACTACACTGGTTAAATTGATTTGAATCAGTTCTCAGATAACACATACTACAGAAAAAATTGAAGGCAGGGAGAGAAGAAACATAGGGACCAAGCAAGGGTAAATCCTATGCCAGATTTCTGATGCGTGCCAGAAGAAATGAAATGTGATGAACTACGAAGGAAAACAAATACAAAGATAGAAAAACATCACTGCTGCTTTAAATCAGGATCCAAAGAAATGTGCTTGTCATATTAAAGAGCAACACCAGTTATGTACAAAATTGCCAACAACTTGATATTCAGTTTGAAAACATCTTCCTCAGCCTATCTTACAACTTTACAAAGAGAACTATGTCTCAAGAGAAATAGCTTACAGTTCACAGATATCTGATCAACAACCATTACAATGTTTTCTCATGAGTTTTTATATCAGAAAGAGAGGCAGAGGAGGTAGATGAAACACTAAATGAAACATTAAACAGAGTAGGAGTAGTGGGTCAAAACCCATTCTGTTTTAATGTCTATGCATCAAAATTTTGTACTCTTTGTGTGAGAGAGTGGTCTTTGACAGGCTGAAATTTACTCCAGGTATGTCTTTGATGTATCCTCGACTGCAGTACTTGTGGTACTCTGGTGACTTAAAAAAAGGTAGAAAAATGACTATGAGGCCAGCCATATTGTGTAAAAAATGCTCTGGTAGCATAGGACTGTTGTCAAGGAGGAAATCATCTCAGGGACACGATACATAATAGAAAGGGTATGGGTACTGTGTCCTTTCTCTGGAGGAAACTCCTATTGATTGTGAAACACTGATAGCGTTGTTTTCTGTGCAATACGCCTCATTAGGCCTTTTGAGTTGATAATAAGGTCTTAAATCCGGTACACTTGGCTCTTTGAACATTCAATTAAAACCTAAGATCCTCAGTTAGAGGCTTTAAGGCTCTTTAATCCTGTACTGATACTCTTCGTCGCTTCGACTGTCTCTGCTAGTGAAATCTGAGCTTTGATGGCGCTGAAAGGTTTTTCACAGTTAAAATCTGTACTTTTTAATGAAAATCACGCTCTAGCACCTTCCCAGGCTCTCCTCTGTAATTTCAAGCTCTAAAAATGGTCTTTATTTTGTTCTGTGCCATTGTAATGGTG
This sequence comes from Pinus albicaulis, assembly GCA_034641835.2. Classification (NCBI taxonomy): domain Eukaryota; kingdom Viridiplantae; phylum Streptophyta; class Pinopsida; order Pinales; family Pinaceae; genus Pinus; species Pinus albicaulis. The sequence goes on along the minus strand of CM076584.1, from coordinate 326,232,975 downwards.
ACTGTGAACCATGGCAGCGTTCACCGCCTGTACCCTGCAAAACACTCAACCCTGTTAAGAAATCCATGCATGGGGAAGGGTGGATGTGGTGGAATTCTTATGATGATGGTAGCGCAACAGAAGTGAAGGCTATGGATGTAATGGAAGGTGGTGGGAGCATGCAGCAAGATGGTGGAAAAATGCATGTGGAAGTGGGGCGAAATGACGAAACTTCAATATAAAACATTAAAATTTTAATGCTTGGCGGGACGATACGATGTTAAATATAAAACCCAAGTTTTGGGCCTTTGAACACAATACATATAAAATGCATAGAAAACGTATGAAATGGGTGAATATGGTGGGACCCAGTCAAGGGTGGAGGGTGATTCAATCAGGACCATCGGATCTCAGCAGGAGATCGACGACTGCAGTATAATCGGAGGGGAGTAATGGGAGGGTCGAAAATCTGATGAGCGATGGTGCGATTGACTTACGATTGTTGGATTAAAGGGGAATCTACGATGGATATTATAATCGGTGGATCGCAATCTCAAAGGGCGGAGGGTAGCATCGTTTGTAAATTGCGATTGCGATCCGAGCGGGGAAGCGAGGGCCGTCGGATTAAAGGGGAAATCGACGGCGGGGATTATCATCGACGGATCGCAATCGTGGAGTGCAGCAGGCGGTATAGTTTAAGAGTTACGATTGCGATCGACGCTGGCCGTCAGATCTTAATAAGATCAACGGTGGAGATCGCGGCGCGGGGCTATAGACCAAACCCAATCGCATCGAGATTTTTTCATATAACACAGAAATTCGCTCACTGAAAGTTTGCGATTGCGATTAGCGCCCAGGTCTTAGTGCTTGGTCTTAGCGCTCGGGGAATATGGGGAAGTGGTTAAGGGGCTGGCCAGAAAGGGCTAATCCATTATATATGAAAAAGAGTGATTTTTAGCCAAAAAGAAGGGTTTTTAAGGATAAAAGAGGAATTCGATAGAGGTAAAAAAGGAGTTTAAACTCAAATGAAGGGACCTCACTTGGTTTCAAAGGGAAAATGGGTGGTTTAGAAGATTTTGAGAGGGATTTCTGGGGTAAAAAGGGAGACTTTGAAAAAGGGGAAAAAAGGGTTAAAATGGGACATTCTGTAGGGATACAAAGGGAAAATGAAGGCCTTTTGGAGCACAAGTTTTTACAATCAGTGATAATTTTTGGATGGAAACAACAGTGACGATCTTTAAAAAGGAAATGGACACACAGAGGCTTCAAAGATGAGATATTTTCATGGGAAATGTATCTCTTGAAGGCTCATAAAACAATTTAGCCACCTGTTTGCTTGACAAAAATTTCATAGGTGGCTAACAGTGGCTCCACATGGGGATGGCTTCTTCTTGAAGGAGTCAAGAATTCAGAAAATAATCTTTGAAGTAGGCCAGATGCCTGATCCTTGAACCATCTTCTCTTCTTTGATTTTAGTTGTTACAAACACGTTGACATTCTCCAAACAATCTACCTACCCATCCTACAGCCCTAACATTTTTTCTTCAAGGTGCATTTGAATTGGTAGACCTTCTTCATCATTTTTATTGAAAACAGAAAACACACTACTCTAATTCTACTCTTATCACTCCATGAAACCAGATTAAACTGCTGGCCTCTTATGTTTCTCTACCTAATATAATATCTGCTGGGATTAACCTGTCCAACAGATTTCTTCTCTACATTCGACAACATAAATTTAAAGACAGTCAAACTAGGATTAGACAGTCTAGTTTGTTGTGGATCCAAGGCATAAAGACAGGTGCACATGGACTGAAATTGCAGAAAACTAAAAACAAAATCTTGAAGGCCTTGAAATCTGAAACTTTGAAGCATCCTTCCTTTCTTTGTGACTCAAGTTATGAGCTTGTTAGAGTCACTTTTTTCTTCATCTCAGCTCTGGTTTTGGGCTTGTTAGAGCTGATTCTTCTTTCTTCTTTACTGGTCCAGATTTTAGGCATGTTAGAACGAGTTGTCTTCACTTATTTTGGCTCAAGTTTTTATCGTGTTAGAGCCAATCTTTGCACTTCATAGGTTCATGTTTTGAGCATGTCTGAACCTCTCCTTCTCTGTTTTTTTGAAACATTTTATCTTTTTCTTGAAAATATAACACAACAACAGTATTTACAATGGAAACTGGAAATTGTAAATCAACAGTAGTAATGTTTGAGCATCCTGCCATTGACAGGACCCCCAAATAGCTCTATACCATCTAGCTCTTGCAGAAAAAAGGCATTTGGACCAACAGTGGCCTGAACGATACAAGGTCCCTGCCACAAACTGTTAAATTTTCAAAGCTCTGTTATAGACCTCTTCCCTTGTTTGTTGGAGATGAATTTTTTGGTTTATCCTCCTCACCATACTGTCTTCTTCTGTCTGAATATCTTGGACAAGTTTAATCACTGGTACCCCAAGGCTGGTAGGAAACACTACCTCTATTCCATAGACAAGCTGATATAGTGACATGCTAATGGATTTCTTTATTGTAAGCCTGTCAGCCCATAGTGCATGCACTAACTTGTTATGCCATGACTTATTATTCTCTTCAAGCAGTTTTTTGATGATTGTTACTAGGCTCTTTTTCGATGATTCAACTAACCCGTTACCTTGTGGGTAATAAGAAGTTGAATGATTGAGTGCTATTTGATACCTGTCACAAAAATCAACCATTTTCTTGGACCCAAAAGCAGCAGCATTATCAGTGATTATTTTTCTTGGGCAGCAAAACCTAGAGAGGATGTGGTCTTCTAGGAATTTAATGATGACAGAATCTGTGGCATTCCTAGAAGGTATGGACTCTATCTATTTAGTGAAGTAGTCTGTGGCTGTAAGGATCCACTTGTGTTGTGCAGAAGAAGCAGGGTCTATTTCTCCTAAGAAATCTAGGCCCCATTGCATAAAGGGACCCTCAACAGTGATGGGTTGTAAAGGTAGAGGGAAGAGCTTTCTTTTGCCTTCAAAAATATGGCATTTATGGCAGGCAATTATCATCTTGTGGATGTCATTGAAGAGTGTAGGCCAATAATAACCAGCTATGAGAATTTTATTAGCAGTGGCTTTCCAATTCAAGTGGCCTCCACACTCTCCTGCATGGAACTCATGTTTAATCCTCTCTGCTTAAGTTTCAGGCAAACATTTAAGCAATAGGCCATTTGTATTTTTCCAATATAAACATTCATTAAGTTTCTGGCCTTATTCTTTGATATTTCAGGAGGGGCATTGAGGTTTGTGAGCACATATAGGATATTAGAATACCAAGGAGAGTTTTGAAATTGTTCCTCAACTGTGGGATCATGCAGTCTTTCCTGCTCATCCAAGGCATCTACCATGTTAATGTCAAGGGCTTGTAGATTTGATTCATCCATTAATTGAGCAAAGCCCTGACCTTTGATCAGTTTTGTGGGTTTTATTTCCAGGTCGTATTCCAATATTACAGCAATCCATTTGCCCCTCATTCCGTCCAAATCTTGGGACAATATGTATTTAACCACTAAGTTTGGCATGTAGGCTATGATGTGAGAATGCATTATGTACACCCTAAAATATTTCAAGGCCTTTACCAGGGCATAGGACTGTTCTTCCATTATGTTGTATTTCAAGGGTGCATCCCTCAAAGCTTTGCTGAAGAAAGAAATGGGTTGTTCCATTCCCTCTGGAATTTTCTACAGTAGAACTGCAGCCACTATATGCTCGGAGGCAAATGAAAATATCAGGAAATCTTTTGAGAAATCAGGGATGATTAGGACAGGAGCCCGGGTGAGTGCAAGTTTAACTGATTCAAAATATTTTTTAGCCTCAACAGTCCATTTAACTCCTACACCTTTCTTCAACATGTTTGTCATATTCCTGAGGTGTTCAGCTAAGTTGGGAATAAACCTCCTTAGGAAGTTGATTTTCCCAATAAAGGACTGTAACTCTTTGATGTTTCTAGGGTGTGTGATCTGTAGTATTCCCTCAACACTCTGTGGGTCTATCTTAATTCCCTTATTAGATATGATATGGCCGAGAAGCTTTCCTTCCTACAACCCGAATATAGTCTTTTTGGGATTTAATGACAGATCGAACCTTCTACGTTTTTCAAAAATTCTTCTCAGATGTTTTAGGTGTTCTTCATCAGTCTTGGAATAGACTACTATGTCATCCAGATAGATGACAATGAAGTGCCCTATTTCATCCGAAAAATCTATGTCCATCGCTCGTTGGAAGGTTGCACCAGCGTTCATCAATCCAAAGGGAATTTTTACATACATAAAAGTGCCCCATGGAGTGGTGAAAGCGGTCTTGAGTTGATCTTCTGGGAGTACTAGAACCTGGTTATAACCTGAAAAACCATCTAGCAGGGAGATCCGCCTTGAGACAACTACCCTCTGCAGGATATGTTCCATCTTTGGTAAGGGGTAATTTTCCTGAAGTGAGGCTCTGTTAAGGTTCCTGAAATATATGCACAGTCTGATCTCACCTCTTTTCTTTCTCATAGCTACAAGCTTCGAGACCCAATCAGAGAACCTCACAGGACTATTATTCCTACCTCGTACATCTTCTTTATCTCCTTTTCTACTGCAGGCAATTGTTTTGGGTTTATTCTATGAAGTTTCTGCCTAAAGGGCTTCTAGTTCTCTTTCAAAGGTATTTTGTGCTATATAAATTTTGTGTTGTAGGCCTTCAAATCCTCGTAGCTCTAGGAAAATACGTCAACGAATTCCTTGAATAAGTCAATATATTTCTTTTTCATGTCTGCGGGTAAGGACTTAGCCAACTTAATCGTTTTAGGCTTATCTTTAGTGCCTATGTTGCATTCCTCGACATCAGAGTCTGAGAGTTCTATGGTGGGCTTCTTCGCTACATCATCGAAATCGAAAAGATCTTCTAAAGGTGCCAGACCTCGGGGTATGTTCTTGTCTTTTTCCTGTAGCACCTCTATTTCCTCATTATCTGCGTTTTTACATTCTTCGGTTGGATTTCCAATTTTTTCGTTTAAAGTGTTTATTTCTATGTTACAGGGTGGTTCTTCCTCGTTTGAGGGCTCTGAGGGCTCTTCACTTAGGCATCTATCATTGGACATAGAGTCTGAATCGGAAAATTCAAACTCGTTCCTGCCTATCAGGAAATCCTCAATCTGCTTATCTGCTTCGAAAACCTGCCAATATTTCTCATTATCAGGTACTGCAGGTCTGAACTTCATCTGAATGATGATTTTTTGATCATTGGGAGGCTTGTGATATGAACTAGCTATACAAGCTAATCCATTTGCAATTACATTCCGACTCCTAGGAATAAACACTAGTTCATATTCCACAAAGGTCTTCAATAAATCCATAGCATCATTCCTGTACGCTCTCAACCTAGGGTGTTTCGATGTGTATTCACCATTCACTTGTTTTATAAATAGCTCAGAGTCTCCATGCATAGCTATCCTACGGGCTCCTAGTTTTTTCAATAGTTTCAAACCAAGGATAAGAGCCTCATACTCTGTGATATTACTTGTAGATTTGAAGTTCAGGTTGAAGGCATGACTCTCTGCATAGTCACTCTCTGTGTTATGTACCCACACTCCTGCTTCTGCAGTTCTCTTGGTGTGTGACCCATCGAAATTAATTTCCCATAAGGGTTCATTCTCTGGCTTATCATGATTTCCCTCCCCAATGTGGGTCTCACTGGTCTGTTGTGTTACATGGTCTGCATTGGACTGTGGATGATTTCGTTTTTCGTGTGGTGTATGAGTTAGTGAGGGGTGACTAGCCAACTATTTACATCATGTTTCTTGTTGACTCAGAGTTTTGTTTTCAGTGCACTGTCGAGAAGTCTCAACCTCGTTTTATTCTGAGTCTAAGGTGGCCATTGTGTTGAAATCTATGGGTGCCATCTCGTTGTTCGTACCTCTATTTTCTAGTTCTGGCTCTTTTAAGGATTCATATTTATAGAGGATAAAGGAGTCCAGATCTGTGTGTACAGAGTACAAAGGTGAATTTTCAGGCTTTTCAGGGCTGGTGACCAAGAATTTCATTTGTGCCTCTCTATACAGTCTCCTAAGTTGGCTAAAGACAGGGATTGTGGCATATGCCCCATCCATCTGCGTGGTTCCTTGCAACTTGGCTCCCCATGACCTCGATAGTAACATACCTTACTTAGGTGGCACATCTGCCACTACGACATCCATAGCCATACATTTGGCTAGAATATGGGTCAAGTTCACACATAGGTCTTTAATCAGGCCAAGACATTTTACTCTGCTAGAGTCAAATGAATATAAGTCTTTATAGGGGCAAGTTATCTCTAGGCCTAACCTCTCCATAGCTACCTTAGGCATCAGGTTGTGTGAGGCCCCAGAGTCATGCATGGCGTTGTGAAGGATCTTGTCATGGATATTGAGACTGATATAAAAAGGAGGTACTACCCCTTCCTGAAACTTCCCTTCTATCTTTGGACCAAACAGAAGGGCTAGTTGATCATCACTCAGATTGAGAGTGTCACTATTTTCACCTAGGTTTAATGCTTTCAAAATTTGGCCTTTATATACATCCTGAGTGGCCAGCTCAGAGAGTGGGAGCATAATATGGTTCAAGTCCAAGTCTTGTGGCTGTTGACGAAGAGAATACAGAACGTTGTAGGCACACATAAAGGCATAGGCAGAGTTAGCCAGAAGAACATATAGTGGCACTGTGGGAAGCACGATAGCTGGGTCAAGTCAGGTACTGCATCATAACCAGAAAGGACACATCAACACTTCAGGGGGACGCATCAACAACATCAGATTCAGGAAAATGAGCAATATTTCCAGTTTCAATTTTTTTTCTTGGTATGATTGCATAAGTAATATTAACAATTTAGGTAGTCAAGTAGTTTCAATAAGTTCAACAGTTATGAACTACTTTGAGGTATTTAAGTAGGTAGAAATAAAGAAAAGAGGTTTCGATTTTTGGACCTCTAGATGACTGTTAATTTGGTACTAAATTCTCTAAGAAATTAATGAAATAAGATCAAGTTTCCTACACTTGTTGATGTTGATATGTCTTTCCAATTTCGCTCTGTGTTTATTCCTCTTTGAATGTAGTGAAGTAATGTAGCCACGGGTCTATTTTTACATCTGTAAGTAAGAGTTAAACAATCCTTAATGTGTGCTCCTTCACTCTATCTCTTCTCCCTTCACAAATTCTCTCTGAAACTTAAAAGTGATGGATTATGTGTTTACATCATATTATTTTGACTTTCCCCTCTCTTCACAATCTCTTGATGAAACTTTAAAGTAATAGATTCTGTGTTTACAACATATTATTTCGATTTTCTTCTCTCTCCATGAATTTCCTCTGAAACTTAAAAGTGGTAGATTCTATGTTTTCAACATATCATTTTGAGTTTCCCTTAAAGTTATTCTTTTCATTTCATTCAAATATCAGCATTTTATGGCATTGTGAAGGATTTCATTATATCATATTATTGAGGGTATTAAGTAATTAAATTCCAAAGGTGTTAAACAGAGGCCATTGGATATTGTAATTTTGACATACATTTATGAAATGTCTTAAGCATTGATTTCTTACCACATCCAAGGGATTGTTTCTCGAGATACAACAAAAATCCTACATGATTTTCTCTACATGATCCTTCAACATGTACTTAAGTAAAATGCCACCAATATATTTCCAATACAAAACATTTTCTAGGGTGAAAAACTTAACTTATTTTAATTTTATAAATCTTGCCTTTGTTTTTCTTAGACCAAGAGGCACATTTAAATTGAATAAAACATACAAAAAGTATCCATACCAGGGTGAGTTCAAAAATGATTCATTGATCTTTGGATTCGCCTGTTCCTCTTGATCATCCAGTGCAGCAACAAAGTTGATGTCTAATGCATGGAAATTTGACTCTACCATTAGTTTGGATAGTCCTTGTCATTTCAACAACTTGGTTGGTTTGACTTTTAAGTCATACTCAAGGATGACAACAATACATTTTCCTCATTTTCCATTTGGTCCATTCTGTGTCAAAATATCCTTTACAAATGAATTAGGCACATATGCAATAATATGTGAATGCAAAATATATACTCTAAAATATTTTATTTATTTAACCAATGAAAAGCCTTATTTTTCCATGATATTATCTTTCGAAGATGCATCTCTTAAAGCTTTACTGAAAAATGAAATAGGTTGTTCTAATCCTTTCTCATTTTTCTGCAACAAAATAGCTACAACAGTTTGTTAGAAAGCAAAACAAGATATAATAAAATATTTGGTCAAATATGGACTAATCAGCACTGGTGTTTTTGTTAATTCCTACTTAACTAAATCAAAGGACTGTCTAGCCTCAATACTCCATCTAATTTATAAATATTTTTTAAGAATGTTTGTTATATTTCTAAGAAGTTTTGCAAGGTTAGGAATGAATCTTCTTAGGAAATTAATTTTGCCAATAAAATACTAAATCTCTTTGATGTTTCTAGGGTGACTGATTTTTAATATTACTTCAATCCTGCTGGGATCAATCCTAATTCCATACTTTGAAATAATATGAACAATAATCTTACCTTCCTCAACGATAAAAAATGTTTTCTTAGGATTTAAGGAGATACCAAACGTTCTACACTTGTCAAACACTCTTCTTAGATGCCTAAAATGTTCCTCATTAGTCTTTGAATATACATTAATGTCATCAAGATAAATCACAATAAAATATCCAATACCATCAACAAAGGAAACATCAATTTCTCTTTGAAATGTGGCCCCAACATTCATTAACCCAAAAGGCATCTTCACATACATGAAGGTCCCCCATGGAGTAGTGAAATTTTTTTTATCTTGATGATCATGATGTACTAGGACCTGGTTATAGCCTGAGAAACCATCTAACAAGGATATCCTACTAGATCCTACTACCTTCTCTAATATATGATCAATTTTGGGGAAAGGGTAGTTGTATTTCACTGAGACCTTGTTAAGATTTATAAAATCAATACATAACTGGATTTCTCCAGTTTTCTTCCTAGTAGGTACTATGTTAGACACCCATTTAGAGTATCTGATAGGGACAATAATTTTAGCATCGTACATGTTTTGAACCTATTTCTCAATCGAAGGCATCAGATAAGTATTTATTCTACGAAGCTTTTGTGTGAATGGTTTCTGATCTTCCTTGACTGGGATTTTGTGTTGTATGATACTAGTGTCATTTTAATTAAGATCCTCATAGCTCGAAGCAAAGAAATCAACAAAGTCTTTGAATAAAGCTATGTATTCTTAGTTTCTAATAGTAGGCAAATATTTTGAGAGTTTTACCATTTTAGGATTCTTCTCATTACATATATTACATTCTTCTACATCTGTCCCTGTGGGCTCTATTTTTGGCTTTTTCGCTACATCACTAAAATAAAAAAATCTCTTCTAATGGAACTAGACCTTTAGGGAAAATCATATATTTTAGCTGAAGTAGTTCAAATTATTCTTTTTCTGGATCAATTTCATGCAATTCTAGTTTATTTACAACTTCATCTACATAAATATTTACAACTAATTCATCAAACTGATATTCTACATTATTATGCACAACTATCTGTTTTTCTACTTGACCATCTAAGTATATGTTATTTTCCTCATACTCATATTTGGACTAAAGAAAGTTTTATTTCAGTTTATCATTTCCAAATACCTGCCAATATCTCATGTTCTATGGTACAATTGGACGGTGTTTAACTTCCACTGTACATTGTTTGTTGGGATGAGGCATTTTGCATGTAAGCCAGACCATTAGAAAGGACATTCTGATTTCGAGGTACCACAACAAGATCATATTCTACAAAAGTGTGTAAGAAATCAAGCACAACATTTGTGTATGCTCTCAATCTAGGATGTTTTGCAGCATACTCTCCTTTAATCTATTTAATAGCCAACTTAGAATCTCCATGAACATAAATTATCTTAGCACCTAATTTCTTCAATAATTGCAAGCCTAAAAGTAGTGCTTCATATTCTGCTATGTTTTTGGTACATTGAAAATTCATTTTATATGAATGACCTTCTGCATGATTATTTCCTGAATTTGAGACCCACACACCTACTCCTGACCCTGCTCTACTACAAGAACCATCAAAACTCATCTTCCAAAAAGGTTCAGTTTCGGTGTTTTGTTGTACAATTTGTGTTTGATTTTCATGTGTATCACAAATGTCATTTTCAACACTGGTAACCTAAGCATCAATAACTCCATCATTATACATAATGAAGGAGTCTAAATCAGAGTGAACAAAGTAAAGGGGGTAATTATCCAGCTTCTCCTGACTACTCACCATGAATTTCATTAGGGTTTCCGCATACCGTCTTCTCTGTTGACCAAACACTGGGATGGTCGCATAAGTCATATCCATTTGTAGGGTACCTTGCAATTTTTCTCCCCAGGAGTGTGACAACAACATGCCATACTTTGGGGGAATGTCAGCCACCACTCTGTCCATAACTAGACTCTTAGCTCGGATTTGGACTAAAGTGACACATAGATCCTTGATGAGAGCTAAACATCTTACTTTGCTTGAATCAAATGAATACAAGTCTTTGTAAGGCCTAGTAATGTCAAGACCAAGTTTCTCCATAACATATTTTGGAATCAAATTGTATGAGGCACCTGAATCTAACATAATGCCGTGGAGAATTTTATCATGAACATTAAGACTGCCATAAAATGGAGGAACTCCTCCTTCTTGTGGTTTACCATCTACCTCTGGACTAAATAATAATTTGGGTTTATCATCATTCAAATTGATAGTACCATTGTTTTCCCCTATGTTCAAAGCTTTCATAACTTGATTTATGTACATATTTTTATTCATTAACTCAGTCAAAGGGATAGGAATTTTCATCTTTGCTAGTTCATTTTCAATGCTGAATGATGTTTGAAATTTATTTAAGTTCAGAAAGTCAAATTTATCAGAGAATTATTTTGACACATGTTATTTTTATTGACTGGTGGTGGGATGTCTTTTTGAGTAGTTTTGGAGAAACTATCAACAATATTTTTAGTAGGAATGCCAACTGTCTTTTTGTTAGAACTATCAGTAGTTTTCTTAGCAAAATTTTCTGGAGTTTTCTTTGAAGTGGTGTCATAAGTTTTCTTTACATGTTTTTCATTATTCCTTTTTTTTGGAGTATACAATGTTTTCTTACTACTAATATTATAGTGTCTATGGACTTCCATGAGAGCATTTTCAAATCCCTTCTTCTAGTCATCTAATTCTTTAGAATCAAGTTCAGTTTGGGATAATTGGAATAGCTCATGTTCTTCCTGAGTAAGAAACACAGTTTCATCATCATTGATACCGATTAGATTTATCTCATTTTCTTCTACTTATTCTATAACCTCTCCATCATCAGCAGCATGATTCTCCTGAAAAGGAGGTCTAATTTGCTGATCAGGACCCCTTTTCTCTCTTTTTTTGATTTTAGGATTTCTCCTAGGATTTCGATTTCGATTTTGAGGTGCAAGTTTATTTTCCCTAGGTGCATCCCTCTCATTAAAATTAATCCTCTCCATCATTCTTTATACTGTTCTCACTAAGGAATCAATTTTAGCATTAGCAGAAGAAGTAGAGGGTTCCTCCTTTATGGTTACTCTCCTTTCATTCCTAAGTCTAGCTCTCTTGGCTAATAGATTTTCTTCTACACTCACTGCACCCCTTTGCATTTCTTCTAGTGTAGATGATTTCCTTTCTCTAAGATGGTAAGCCATGCCTTCCTCAAAACCATCTGGGAATTTGATTAGTGATAATCCTTGTGGTGGTTTGATATTAGTAGGGATTGTGTTATATAAACTGTTGAATCTAGTGAAATAGTCTTGAACACTTTCCCCTAGTCCTCTTCTAATGCTTTCATATTTAGATAAAATATGAATAGGGTTCTTCTTAATTTCTCACCTAGTAAGGAATGTTTGATGAAATCCATGAAAATCATTAATACTGGCAACAGGTAATGATTTAAACCATTTTCTCAACTCTCCTATGAGAATTTGTGTAAAAAACCTAAGTTTTACACTCTCTTCATCTACCTCCTGAAGGTAAAAACTGTCATTCATCCTGTCTACATGTTGTTGGGAAGTGATAGGTCCAGTTCCATCAAATTGACAGATTCTTGTTTGATAATCCCGTGGAATGTTTTCCAAAGGAGCTTGAAGGACAAGGGGAGCATATCTAGCTTCCATTATGGGGATATTAGGATGAACAATATGATGTGGTTGTTGGATAAAGGTGAAGGCTAAATGGAAGTTAAAGGTGGAGTTGAAACTTGGATTTTTGGTGGAGATGAAGGTTGGATTGTAGTTGAGGATTGGGGAGAAGAATGGGTTTGAGTTGCTTGGTGAGAAAGTACTGGAGTAGTTGTAGAAAATGCAGAAGGGGTAGGACTTGCTGATCTAGGATGCACAGATTATGATGAGGTGGATGATTCTACATAAGAAGTGAAAGCATAAAGTTCTACAGATTGTTGGACATAAGATTCATGAACAGAAAGGTCTAATCCTGAGACTAAACCCTGAAATTTATCAAAGTATTGGAGGATTTTAAGGTCAATATCAACAGGAGGAGATTGGGCTTCAGACGAATTTCTTATTAATTTAGCTTGATCTACTACTATTTGGTCTCCCCAATTGGCTGATTTTGTTCTAAATATGCTTTGTTCAGAAGGTAAATCAAGCTCAATGTATTGCAGAGTAACAAATTCTTTTGGGAGTGAATCTACTCTATGAGGGGGACTGTTTCTTCCTTGGCTTTTTGCTATGCTCTTTCTTTTCAATATTTTCTCAGGTTCATCTACAATTTCTGCAGCCTTTGGATTGGGATGAGCTCTAGTATAGGGTATTTTAGGAGCCACAGTTATAATCTAAATTCACACACACACTTATTATTTACACTATTGAAAAGAAAACCAATATTGAAGTATTCCTATCATACAATGTTTTAACCAGGGTTATGGATTCGAAATAATTTACAATTTTTACAATTCGTCCCCAGTCATGGTCACCATTATGTTATCATTATGTAATTTTTAATATTGGTAGAATAAACACAGAGGACAACATCAAAACTACTTTGGAAGCTGGGATCTAGCCCGACAAGCTTTAGAGAGGAATCTCTCTTTAAGATTTATCTTTGGTTTGAATAAGTAACGCTAGTTATGATTTTTCTTGGTGATTGTTTGATTTTGATTGATTTGGTTGATTAAATATTTATTTTCCCATTAGGAAATGGAATCAAAACATAAAACTGGATTTTGCATCAATTTTTAAAAGAGTTATAATAGGGCAAGCTAGGTTGAATTTACTATATTCTTTTAGACTTTAAATGAATAATGGATATGCTGGAAAAGTGGATTTCAAATGAGACTAAAAATAACTCAAGTATTTTTCAGTCTGACTTCAAGTAGAAAACATTTAAATTGTAAAAGAAACCAGAATAAGGTGTTTTAAAGAACATTTCCTATTCATCACATTTTATGTTTTACAATTAAGATTTTTTGATACACAGAGAAAGGAAATAACAGTGGAAAACACAAAATCAGTAGAAACACTTCACCAGTAATTACACCACATGAATCCTGAAAGAAGTATTTGTATTATTCATGCTCCAGCAAAAAACTTGGAATTTACAATTGCGCAGTAAGCAAAATATGTTCAGAAATCAAACTCTAATATTTCAAACAATGAAGTATTTATACTAAAATATTACAAAATTGATTACATTAGATGTTGTCTCAACAAACAATGTATTATTAGCCTAAATCTAACAATAAACTCTAACTGTGACACAAAGTAGGCTCGATGTGGGGGATTTGGCACTTTGGCACTGCTTTCAAGGAATCAGTTGATGAGTGGGCCTATTTTTAGGCTGCATTGGTTGTAACGCTGGTTGATGTGTTGTCCAATGTGTTGGCTGTAGATGAATGTTCTTCATTAATTTTTACTCCTGAAACTCAGTTAACTTATCCCATCGATCTTCATCTGGGATAGTTAATTTGATGACCTTCTTGTAGATTTCATCCGCTTGGGTATACGTAGCAAAAGTTGGTTTTACCACAAAAACGTGGTTTATCTCATGCTGGATGAAACGGTCATGGGCCAATGGCTGCAAAAATGCTTTCCATGTCATAGTGCCTCTGATATTTGAAAACTTAGTTGTGTCCCTAGAAATTTCATTCAAATTATTTACATAATCCTCTCTGTTCATTAATTTATCATTGATTACAAACAGAGAAGGAAGGCCTTTCTGAGTTAAAGGTTCTATCCTACTGAAAAATATATTTACAACTATCTCTAAGTTGTCACATTTTTAATCCAGCTGTACAATAAGGTTTCTGTTTGTAAGAACCTTCTTTACCTCTAAAATTGTCTTTGTCCTGTCCTCAACTCCTAATTCATCCATCTCATACATTTTCTTTGAATTTAAGAACTTGATTATGTTGTTTTCAGTGGTTTTCATGTCTCCAAGGTCTTCTTTGATAGTTTTGATGGCATCATTGGCTTTATGTATTAATTCATTCTGCTAAAATATGATCTGTATGCGGGGCCAAATTTCATTGGTGGACTCAATGATATCTCTTCAAATTATCTCTTTAACTTGACCCAAGATGTTTCCAATAGATGATTTCCTCTCAGACTTCTACAACCTCTCTATTAACTTTTGTCCTCTCAAGGCTTCAAGTGCATGTGAGCTATCACTCATGGAATTCTGATCCTTCAATAATTTCACTTGATCCTGAAGCTTCTTTATCTCTCCTGTCTGGATTGATAGATTATGCATTTCTTTGGTGAGTTGTCTAGTTCCATATGCTATACTTGTTGTAGAAGGTGTGGCTGTAGGAATGGTTGTAAGGGGTATAGCCTCCAAAGGAACTAATGAAAGCTTAACAGCTTGCTCTTTTTTATTTATCATCTTCTCCATCTTTGATTCCATCTGCCTTAGCTGAGAATTCTGATCCATGATGGGATTCATCATGTTTGATTTGTGAGCTCTGTCACTTCTATTTCTTTGGCCAAAGGGTCCTTTATACTTGCCATTTTTTGTTGATTCCTTAATGTTGCTATGCCAACATTTTTATTTTTAATCACCTCTTCTACTGCTCTTATATTGGAGGAATCATATCCAATTCTGATCACTAAGTATTCAATATACTTAATCCTTGAATCCTTGGCCATGGAAGAGATTTTCTCCATCTTGAGTTGTGATTGGATATTAGCTAAGGAAACCTGCAACTTGGACAAACTAATAGAAATGTCAGTAAGTGTAGATGAAATCATTTCACTTGTCTTCTTATGCATCTCCATTTTATCAATGGGATGTATGTATTTAATATCAAATTCAAATGCAGTATTTTTATAATCTGTTGGTGTCTTGGGTTGTGGAATTTGTGTTGGAAGAAAAGCCATTTTCATTTTTCATTTCTCAGAGTCAAAGGATATAAACAGTCTACTCTGTTAGTTGGAAGTCTGCTTCTAGAACTGATTATATGTATTGTTCTTCAAAACTTCATTCTTCAATTTAATATCTCTGAATGTATCAAATATGTTTTTCTCTTTCTCCCTTGTGACAACTGTCCTGGTTTGAATAGCTTGCTACTGATCGTGTGAAGTTGTAGAGGTGGTAGGAGAGAGTGTTGTCTGACCACCTACTTGTGAGGAAGTAGGTGTCTCATTAGTGATGATTATGACTTGTTTCTATGAATCCTTTCCTGTGTTTACCTTCGGATTTATCTTATTCCTCTTCTTATACATGATTTTGAACTCTTTGCTGGAAGTGTCAGTCACTTAAGGTGACTCTTCTTCTCTTATCCTTTTTCCTACTTTATCCTATTAAACATGATTCTATGATGTTGAAGCTAAAACCGAATGTTCCTCGGCCTCTTGTAGAGTGTTCTCAGTCCACTCTAGCTGGTTCATGTACCTCTCAATCTCCAGTCTGTGTGTATGAATGTAAGGTGTATATTTTTTCTCTACCCTTAGCTTGGAGATGGTACCTAATGGATCATAAGACCTTTTAAAACTAAGGCTAAATTGCATTTCTTTCATAAATTTGTCTTCTTCCCTGTTGTTACAGATGAAGGGTCCTATTTGTGTTCTGATCCTGAATTGAGATTTCTTCTTGGCAGACAAAAAATGGACCTCATCAGCGTTGAGCATTTGCCTGATATATTCTAGAGAAAAAATCCTCACGGGGAGGAATTTTGGTAGCTTATATGGGGCAAGTTAACATCCCTATATCATTAGTTCAGTGTAATTTTGGTAAAGATACCAGTCTCCTTCTTTGATTTGGTTTGATAACTGCAAGATTTTCCTAATTTCTTCACTGATTCTTGGTTCTGAATTGATGCTTAGAAGGCTGAGTGATGGATGTAAAAACAGTTCTATGAACTGTTTGTATGAGTATTATTTTTTCTCCTTCATTACCATTGTAGTCCAAAATATGAAATATTTTTGATTTCCATCATCATCCAACTTTTGCAATGCAAACTTGAACTTAACTCTCTGAAAATATAAAAACATATATACTAAAACATAGGCATATTTAGACATCTCTTCAGTTTGGAATTCGACAAATTGTTCATGAATGGAATCTGAAAGGAATTGGATAAACTTGAATAAGATGGAAGGCTTAGAATCCGTGGATAAAATGGAAAGGAAACATATAATGGCCTCATCTACCCATTGATCCGAGTAATAAAAAAGGAGGTAGGAGATAACCGTAATGATCTTCTTGGCTCTATCAGGGAAAGTGGAGGATGGATAGGGAGGATTGTTCTTAGGTAGTTGGGCATCTTCAGGAAAACAAATCTCAAGGGTTTTAGCACTTTTCACAAGGTCCAGCTTCTAATATAATTCAGTGAGTGCTTCTTGAGAGAAAGGGGTGGCATTTTCTGTGATAAGGGCCTGCATCGTTTGGTCTATGGCTTGAGAAGTGATGGTAATTAAAATATCTCCTATATGGGCAATAATAGCTCTATGGATGGGCACATAACAAGCTTGACATTTGCTGATGAAGTCAGGGGCACTGTGAGTGTGGGGAAAGATGTAGTGGGGAAAATTAGATTCCCATAATCCAATATCATCAGAATTTTCAAGGAATTTGTCTTCAAGCCAACAATACATTTCGAATAACTCAAAATCACACAAGGTTTCATGGAGTTATAATCCTTGTCTGCCAAATTTCAATGATAAAATTCAACTGGGGGATGGAGTAGTGGATTTACCGGTTCCTCATGTCCCTTATTCTTAGGACTTCGGGACTATGTAAAAGCCTTGAGATTAGGAAGAAGCTGCGACAGTTGGAGAGAGTACTTTGACAGTGATCGGACTAGTTGTTTTGGCATTCTGTTAACCTACAGTAAATAGGTACATAGAAGAGGAAATGGTAAGGTAAAGGATTATAAGCTAATCACGCATGGATTTATACACATTTTTCGATTGATTTCTCGTTGATGGTGTCGCCGATACGTTGGATTAACAGTTAATGAGGAATTAAATTCACCAACTGTTGCATTACCATGGGAAATCATTTAATTGACAATAGTGTAGTCCATGTGGTGTGATATGATGGGCGCTCAATGGGCAAATTGGTAGTTTTTATACGGCGAAGAAACTGCTTTTCGGAGGGGGTCGAAAGCAATAAGTAGTTTAAGTAGGGAGGGTGCAAAATGACTGAAGGGTGCCACGTTAGCATGGCCCTGAAACACAAAAACACTTTTTTTGGACCCCCCCCCCCCCCCCAGACGGTAATGTTGGGATGGAGAGGGGGGGCCGAAAAGTAATAAAGGCCGTCAAATGGAAGAGTGGGAGATAGGATGAGCGTAGATGTGAGGGTAAGTTAAGCGGAGATGTGATTTCATGAGATGTTTTGTCGGGTAGCAGGGGTTCGATAAAGGTGAAAACTTAGGATTAATGAATCATATGTCAAAACTTGAAATTAATATGCCCGATCCTTCTATACTTAGGATAAAACATTTACCCGTTGCCTTCTCCTGCGCATGAAATATAACTTTGTAATTTTCAAACTTAGGATAGAAATTTCATGCTTTTCAAAACTAAAACACACTTCTACCTACCCTTTCATTTTCAATTTTTTTCTAGGCTAACATATTTTCATCTTCTTTCCTTAGGGTGCATTTAAGCTATCAAACTAACATATCCCTTTTTTTTTAAATCTAAGCTACTCTATCACTTATTTCTGCTATTGATTCATATTATACCATTGAATCAATCTCATTTCTACCTAACTACTGATTTGTCAAGTTTGGATTGTTTGACAGATATTTATTCACTAACCTAATTACCATGAAATTCACAATTGTTTCATCATGATTAAGTTGTATGATTGGAACAAAAATCTATTTATTGTGGCATTTTAAGACAATCTGCACACAAATTTATTGGATTTTAACATAAAGGAAACTAATTTAACAATAATGGCATTTAAATTTGCAACACTTTTAGTATTATTTTTATTTTTATTTTGTGGGGTTTTATTCTCTTTTTATTCTTTTTCAATTTTCTGTCTTTTGTCTTTTTCTTCATATTCTTTTTCTTTTTGACATACCCTCTTTTCATTTTATTTTATATCTATATATATTTTTTTGGAAATCATTTTCAGATTGAAAATAATATATAATGTAAACTTACAAATATGACATACTCAATCACCTTGAGATCCTATAAAATATAGGACACTAACAGTTTCTCCAGCTGGTGATGGCACTTATCCATGTGAAGTGTCAAGAACATATGATCAGTAGCCTTGAGTATCCAATGTCTATAATTTCTGCATCTGATTTCTTTTGTTGTTAAGGAACTTCTGATAGCTTGTCAATCAGGGCTTAGGGCCTTCTATGTGGGCTTCAAATCTAATCAACAAGTTATCCAGTAAAATCAATATAGACTTTTCTAATTACAATGATGTAAGAAAAATATTTATGCTAAGAAAAGTAGTGCTTCAACATCCTACCATGATAGGGCCACTAGGTAATTCTGCTCCATCCATATCCTTGAGTAATAATGCATTCTTTCCCCTAAAAGCATAAATAATGTATGGCCCTTTCCAAAAGTTATCAAATTTACCATGTTTACCTAAGTTGTCTTCTCTCCTGGAATCTCGCCTTAGAACTTTGTCTCAAATGTTAAACTCATATGCTTTAGTCCTTCTGTCAAAAATATTTTTGACATTTTCCTGAATTTCTCGAGTTTTGTTATAGACCTCCTCCCTTGACTGCTGCAACTGAATGGTTTAATTGATTCTTCTCTGTATATCATTTGGCTCAAGTTGTAATTCTTGTATTATCTTCATAACCAGTATTCCTAAAGATGATGGAAACAGAGCATCCATTCCATAGAACAATTGTTATGGTGAAATACCAATTGACTTCTTTGTAGTTAGTCTGTCAGCCCAAAGTGCATTAACCAACTTATTGTGCCAATATTTCTTATTGTCTTCCAACAAAATTTTAATGATATTTACCATACTCTTATTTGAATATTCGACGAACCCATTACCCTGAGGGTAATAAGTTGTTGAATGTCCTAAAGTAATGTGGTATTTACTACAAAATTCAATCATTTTATTAGATTTGAAAGCTACTGCATTGTCAGTAATAAGTTTTCTAGGACAGCTAAATAGAGAAAGGATATTGGTCTCAAGAAATTTAATAATGGAAACATCAGTAGCAGATCTGGAAGGGGTGGCCTCTATCCATTTAGTAAAATAATCCGTGGTTGTGAGAATCCACTTATGTTGGTGAAAGGAAGGAGGATGAATTTTACCAATGAAATAAAGTCCCCACCATTGAAAAGGGCTCTCAAATGAAATGGTTTTTAATGCTAGGGGTAAAAGATTTATTTTTCCTTCAAAACTCTCACATTCATGGCATGAAGTTACCTTCTTATGAATGTCAGGGAAAAGGGTAGGTGAGTAAAAATGAGCCCTAAGGATTTTATTGACAGTGGTTTTCCAATAGAGATGGCCACCATAGTCACCTTCATGGAACTCCTCCATGATTTTCTCTGTGTCATCCTTCAACAAGCATTTAAGTAAAATTCCACCAACATATTTCCAATATAAAACATTTTCTATGATGAAAAACTTAACTTCTTTTTAATTTTAGAAATCTTGCCTTTTTTTTTGTTAGGCCAAGAGGAGAATTTAAATTGAATAAAATATACAACAAGTCTCCATACCAGGGTGAGTTCAAAAATGCTTCATCGATCTGTGGATTCGCCTGTTCCTCTTTATCATCCAGTGCAGCAACAAAGTTGATGTCTAATACATGGAAATTTGACTCTGCCATCATTTTGGCTAGTCCTTGTCCTTTGATCAACGTGGTTGGTTTTATTTCTAGGTCATACTCAAGGATGACAACAATCCATTTTCCTCGTTTTACATCTGGTCCATTCCGTGTAAAAATATCCTTTAGAACTGAATTAGGCACATATGCAATAATATGTGAATGAAAAATATATACTCTAAAATATTTTATTACTTTAAACAATGCAATGGCATGTTTTTCCATGATATTATATTTCAAATATGCATTTATTAAAGCCTTACTGAGAAATGCAATAGGTTTTTCAAATCCTTCCTCATTTTTCTACAACAAAATAGTTGCACCAGTGTCTTCAGAAGCGAAAGAAAAGGTAATAAAATCTTTGGTAAAATATGGACTAATCAGCATTGGGGATTTTGTTAATGCCTGCTTAACTAAATCAAAGTATTGTCTAGCCTCAATAATCCATCTAATTTCTGAATCTTTTTTAAGCATGTTTGTTATATTTCTAAGAAGCCCTGCAATGTTATGAGTGAACCGGCTTAGGAAATTAATTTTTCCAATAAAAGACTTAAGCTCTTTGATGTTTCTAGGGTGAATGATTTTTAATATTGCTTCAATCCTGCTGGGATCAGTCCTAATCCCATATGTTAGTCATCAGTAATTTCTGCTAATATCAAAAGATGACTAAATGATAATCCTAGATTTCTAGAAACAAGATTTGAGAAATATTGTGAGTTCTAGAAATCTCATTGCCTTCATTATCCTAAGTTTAACTATTTTCACTATATTTTCTTCTCTGCCTCCTAAAGAGTCTACTCCCACTACTGCAAACAGGGTTTTTTCTCATTTAGCCTATTTGCCTCATTTCATCACCTCACCTTCACCCTCATTCATAAACCTCTTCCTCTGAAAGGCCCACCTTTTCCCTTCTCTCAAAACCCTCATCAGTCCCCTTCATTTCATCATTCTTCCTTTAAACATATTAAACAATGCAAAAACCCTCTTTTTACATTGTTTAAAACTAAATTTTATCCTATCGGGTATTTTAAATTATATATAAAACTCTATTTTATGTGTAAAACCTGCTCTTTTGAATAAATAAGGCCTTAAGCCCATCTCTCGCTCTCCATTAACCCCGCCATCCAATTGGAACTCGCCACGTTGTCCATCCCTAGGCTCCACCCTCCAAACTTGCTTTCCACTCCCACAAATCATTCCTCGAGATTCGATGGCCCCCGGTGCATATCGCATAGAAAATTGCGATGGATTTAAAGTTTCGCAACCCACATGAAATGGGCAGTTTTCACCCTACCACATAGCAGTTGCTCTATGGTATCACGTTCATTCTACCCCAAATCACTTACCGCCTCCAATCCACGTGATAAACCACTTTGGTTTATCAAAACTTCTTTTTCACCTCCGCGCCAAAATTCAATTTCCCCGCCTCCATTCGAATTTCTTCCTGGTTCCTCCTTTGGAACTCTGCCCCCTACACCCTCTCCTCCTTTGAAATCACCTCCCAACAGCTCCAAACCCTGAAAAACACAGTGAAATCCCCTTCTCGCAGATTTTTGCTAATAGTTTGTATTTTGTGCAGGTTTTAATGACAGAAAAGTCCAAAGTGCCTTCCCACAATCCATAGAAGATGGATAAAACCTTGGGTGATGATCCAAGGGTCTTAATCATGAATTGGGGAGATCAGAGGCCTTCTCAGGGTTTGATCGATGATGAAGCATGCTCATCGACAGATCATAAACCCTCCAGCTACAAAGAGCGGCCTCCCCTGCACACAAAAGACACAAACAGTCAAGAAAAAACAAAGAAATAAAGTAGAAGAGTTAAAGGGCTAATCCCAATTAATGGAAAAAACAAAATTATTAGCCAATTAAAGAAAAATATTAAAGAAAAGATAGATTGATAAAGATCAAAGGAAAGAAAGAAGATAGTAGAAAGATGAAAAGGTAAAAGCAAAGGATCAAAAGAAGCAAGTCAAAAATCAAAGGAAAAGAACAGAGATAACACAGTTTGAAGGAAATATGATGCAGAGCAAACAACAAAGAATAAAGACAGAGTTTAAGGCTTAAGAAAAATATTAAAGATAAAACAAAGGACAAATTAACTTAAGACAAGATCGAATGACTTAGCCCATAGCAATTATTCTTCTCAGAGATATTTTTAGCCACCTAAGTATTTTGTTTCCTTCAAGAAAGCATTAGGCAGTTATTGAGTTGAGTCAAGGATATTTTATCTATCAAACAGTTATTGTAAAAGTTATGAATAAACCTTAAAGTAAACACATTCACCTATTTTTCCTCAGAAGTTAAGATAGAAGTTATTAAAACAGAGAAGTAGCTGTAGATATTCCTGCCTTGAGCCTTGCGTGGTCTTCAAGGTTAGGAATGCACTTAATCTGTAATAAATGATACTCAAACCCTATCATAGGCTTTACCTCTTCATTTGCAGCATAAATACTGCATCTGAACTCATTATCTTATTGGCATTTGATGACTCTTTGAAGTAATACATAGTCTCTCCGAAGTTAAAAATAAATTGAAGTCTTGGAACTTGTGGGTGCCCTGATTTGTTTGTTGATGGAGGAGGCTATATCACTGGATCCCTAAGCTTGGTTTTTGGTGAAGTTCTTCTAATATTTTATTGTTATTTCCTATTTTAATTATGTATCCATTTTTATATGTTTCAGTAGAATACAATTTTTAGGCTAAGAAATGTCTTTTGAAAGAACCTTAGTTCTGTTTATTCTTCACTGCCTTAATGTTTTCTTCTGCTAGGACATTTCAAATAATTCTTAATTGCTCTCTGGACCCCCTAAGCCTATTTATTTCATAAATATTTGAATTCAGTTGGTTTCAAGAATGATTTATGGTTTTTCCTACTTAC
The DNA here is from genome assembly GCA_034641835.2 of Pinus albicaulis. Taxonomy (NCBI): domain Eukaryota; kingdom Viridiplantae; phylum Streptophyta; class Pinopsida; order Pinales; family Pinaceae; genus Pinus; species Pinus albicaulis. The sequence continues at coordinate 326,209,777 of CM076584.1, read as the reverse complement.
TTGCTGCCACTTAAACACTTTTTTTGAAGTCTCTCTCTAAAGTATCATTCCTTAAAGTCTGCCAAACATGTTTTGTTTCGATCATACCCTTTGTACTTGCTTAAACTAATTGTTTCAGAGATATTCATAACTATAATCAAGTATTTTTAGGAGTTCCCTCTTCTCTGATTAGAGTTATATGTGTGTCTTAAGTGTTTTATGTCCTTGAAGGTGAAGTCACTAGAAGTTAAATGAGTTTCTCACCTTCTATAGTTCATTGGAAAAGTTTGTCTTGAATTATTACTTGCTGAAGTGTGGATTGTAGAATTTATGGTTTGCCCTGTCTATTGATTGCCTCTTCATGTTTTTGTGATATTTAGGTCCATTTATTGAAAAGTACATATGATAAAGGGTTCTTAATTTCCCTTTACCCTACTTTTCATTCTTACAATTGATGTCCATATCATAAACTCCTTAAAACTTGAAGATCCACTGGCCAAGTTAGATTTTCCCTATGATACTCCTTGATCCATTAATTAACTTATCATGACTTCCATTTGACTGCATTGCTCAATGACTTAGAGATTTCCTCATTCTACCTATGCTTCTTGATCATTATACCCAACCAAAACAATCAGACAAACCTTGTACTTAATAACTAGCCTAAAATCAACCCCACAAAGAAAACAAGTTCATATCCTTTGCAAAAAACTAGAGAGATCCCTCTCTGAGTCCAGGAAGGCTAGATCCTAGGACTCTAAAGACTGGTTCCATGTTGCCTTGTTATTTGGTATGTCAATTTGCCAAATCACGGGATACCAACATTCTGGTGATCACGGTGGGACCTCCTGAGTCAGTGACAAACAAAGTACACCTTAGGACTCCAGAAACCATTATCAAATCATAGAAAACTCAGTTGATAACCATAGAGTAGACTTTGTTTGTTTCACCATCTTAGCTAAATGATGATTCAGGTGTAGAACACTCTTACAAACCTTAGAACTATAGAAAAGAAACTCAGAAAACCACAAAAAACATCTCTAGATTGGTTTTTTGTCAAGTATTGATGGTGGACCATACACATTTATCTTCAAAAGAACCAAAATATCCACCTGGCGAATCCACTAGCCCCAATAGGCCTATTACTTTACTACTTCTTTCATATTTCCTTACGATTGTATCAAATCATTCCCAAGAAGTCTAAAAGACTAGTCCCATATTTTAAGAAGTTTCCTAGACACCGTGAGAGGTTAACCTTTTGAAAACAATCCTAAAACTTTCAACCTATCCAAATTTTGAGTTTGAAATCTGGCTTGACAAAGGATCAATACCAGATCTCATTCAGACCATAATCCTGCTACTATAGTTGATGATCCATAAAATATTTTGTGGAAAACTTCTAAAGCTGGAAATTTAACTACTGTTAGGACTATCCAAAGAACAAGATTTATCCCTGAAAACTTTATAGCCTTGAAAGATCCTCATTTTAACTTGTACCATTCAAGGAAACTATTTAGAACCAAGTCACATAGTGATATTGACCAATCTGACCTTGAGCCCACAGATTTGCAACACAATTTTAGCAGAGAAGCATCTCCTTCCACTCCTAATTTTTAGCTTCTCCACCACTACAAATCTTTCCATAACAAATATGCTCATAATCAGCTTGCTGGTCCAAGTAATTCCACCACTCTCATCCACACATCCACTGTTCAGAACAATCCATTTCATCCCACTTTTCCTTCCACAAATTCACCTCTTGTAAATCTCCCATTTACTCCTATCATGGCAGCCTGATATGCCCCATTAGTATTACCACAACCTCTGGTTCCTTTACCAAATGATTATCAATCCAGAATTCCCCATTTCACTGGAACCAAATCTACCACTACCCAACATCATGTAGATAAAATGGATGATTCTTTTGATTACATGGAAATAGAAGAAGATACCATTAAGATGAGAATCTTTGCCCAAATTTTAGGAGGAGAAGCCAAAAAATGGTTTAAAAGCTCAACTCCTAATAGCATAAATGATCTCCCTTATTTATATCAAACATTCATAAACAAATGAGATATTAAAAATAACCCTCTCCAAATCCTTTCAGAATATAGAAACCTTAAAAAAAATGCTGGGGAAAGTGTCCAAGATTACTGCACTAGATTCAACAGTGTTTACAACGCACTTCCCCCAAACATGAAACCTCCACTAGGATTAGCCTTAGCTAAATTTCCTGAAGGCTTTGACCCAAACATGGCCTACTAGCTAAGAGAAAGAGACCCCTTGACTTTATAAGATATGCAGAGGGGAGCTATCAGTGTAGAACAAAATCTAATTGAGAAAATAGCTAGGTTGAAATCAGAAAAAAGAGTTACATATAAAGATGAAACTATGGCATCAACCTCATAATTTGATGCCAAAATTGATAACTTAGTGAGGGTAATGGAAAGGATGCTGGAAAAGATAAACTTAAATGATAGAGTGCCTCCTAGAGAGAACCAAATCAATCCCCAGAATAGAAATAGAAATCGTAGTTTCAGAAGAGATCCTATTCAAAATAGACAAAGAGATAATGACCAACAAATTAGGCCTCCTTTTCAAGAAAACTATGTAGATCAAGAAGAAGAAAGGGAGACAGAAAGGTTGGAATAAAATCATGTGAATTTAATAGGATCTGATAGTGAGGGTGATGCTTTCCTCACTGAAGAAGAACTAGGATTCTTCTCCTCAGAACAAACTGAAAACAATCATAAGGATTTTGAAGACTACCAACTAGGATTTGAAAATTCTATAATGGAGGTTCATAGACAATATGATCTTAGAAGAAGAAAGAACCAAGAGAACTCCAAGAATAAATACATAGAAAATGTTGTTAGGAATACCTCAAAAAACCTTCCTAAAAAGACAACAAACAGTTCTTACATTATAGCTAAGGAAAATGAGTTAAACAAAGACAAAACCAACCAGCCAAGTGTTGACCCAAGCTTCCCTAGTACTTCTGCTAGTGATCCTGAGAAATATGTTCAAAATAACAGTCCTAATAAAACTCAATAAGTCAGAATTTTTGAAAATACTATGTTTGAAAAATCAGATGTAAATATGTCAAAAACGCTAGTCTCATTCAGCCTTGAGCAAGAAATTTCCAAGATCAAAATTAGCATATCCTTAGCTAAAGTAGTAACCCAGGATGTATATAAAAATAAATTTTTGAAAGCTTTGAATATAGGAAATGATACTGATACTTTAAACTTGACAGATGATAAACCAAAATTGTTGTTTGGTACTGAAGTAGAAGGAAAATACCAAGAAGGAACCATTCCTCCAATTTATGTCAGCTTAAATATACATGATAAGATCTTACACAATTCCATGCTAGACTCTGGTGCCTCTCACAATCTCGTGCCAAAGGTATTGATGGAGAGATTAGGCCTAGACATTACCAAACCTTACAAAGCCCTGTATTACTTTGATTCAAGCAGCGTCAAATGTTTAGGTCTAATCAAGGATTTATATGTCAATTTGGCACAAATTCCTGCTAAGGGTCTAGTTATGGACATAGTTGTTGCTGACATTCCCCCAAAGTATGGCATGCTTTTATCGAGATCATGCGGAGCCAAACTTCAGGGGAACCTTCAAATGGACATGTATTATGCTACCATTCTAGTTTTCAACCAAACAATAAGGTTATACATGGAATATCAAATGAAATATATGGTAAGCAACATAGATAGGCCAAACAACACTCCTGTTTATTCCATTCATTCAGATCTTGATTCATTTATCTTGTTTAATAAAGAAGAAATCAACACACAAGAAAATGAAAATAAAAAGGAGTTAAGCCCACTTAAAAAAAAAAAATCTACCCTCAAATGGAAAACATAACAGCTCAAACTTTAGCAGCCTTGAACAGCAAAATGATAGTGAGATAAAGATAGAAACACTTTGGACAATGAGCTTTAATGGCTCTTATAGCAAAGCAGTTTCTGAAGCTGGTGTATGGATACATAATACAAACAAAGGACATTCCTACAAACTTGATTTCCAATGCACTAATAACATTGCAGGATATGAAGCTCTCCTTCTTGGCCTACATTTGCTCAAAGATTTAGGAGCCAAGAAAATATTAGTCCAAGGAGATTCAGAGTTGATTATTAGGCAAATAAAAGGGGAATATTCAACAAAAAAACCAAGGTTAAGAGAATATAGGAATGTTTCCCGAGATCTCCTGAATGTTTTTGAAAAATATGAACTCACTTTCATCCCTAGAGCTCAAAATAACCTTGCAAATGAGCTTGCCCTTGCTGCCAACAATTGTCAAATACCTCAGGTAAATGAAATTTTCACTGTTAAAGTAAAAAATAGGCCTACAGTCACTGACAATGAGAACTATTGGCAAGTGTTTGAGGGAGATAAACACATTGATGATTTTCTGCAATCTGAAAATGGTTTTGCTATACCAACACTTAGCTTAAGCCATGAAGAAGAATGTTTTGATGAAAAACAAACCCCTAAAACAGAGTTGTCCTCTAATACTGATATAAACCAATTTTAACATCTTTATAAGGCAAAATTGTTTAAAAAATTAGATCAAAAGGACATTGAGGTTTTACAATGCAAAGATGATACAATACCAAGGGGCCTTACACCATTGGAAGAGCTTTTTGACTTCAATGATGTAGCTAAAAAACCAAAGATGGAGCCTATAGAAACTAATGTAGAGGAACATAACATAGACAGCATGAATGAACCCAAAATGATCAAGTTATCTAGCACTCTTCCTACTCATATAAAACAAGAATATATTGCACTTTTTAAAGAGTTTGGAGATATGTTTGCATGGGGATACAAAGATCTGAAATCATATGATACTAGCATTATTCAACACAAAATTCCTCTTAAGGAAAATTATAAACCTTCCAAACAAAAACTAAGAAGGATAAACCCCGTTTTATTACCTTTAATTGAGAAAGAAATAAAAAAGATGTATGATGCTGGGATTATAGTTCCCCTTAGATATTCACAGTGGGTTTCCAACCTTGTATGTGTTAGGAAGAAGACCAGGGAAATTAGGCTTTGCATTGACTTTAGAAATCTGAACAAAGCCTCCCTGAAAGATAATTACTCCTTGCCTAAAATGGATCACATATTCCAAAAGGTGGTTGGATCTAAGAGAATATCACTCTTGGATGGTTTTTCAGGCTACAACCAAGTGCTAGTACTCCCAAGTGATCAACACAAAACTGCTTTCACTACACCTTGGGGTACATTTATGTATGTTAAAATGCCATTTGGTTTGATGAATGCGGAGGCCACCTTCCAAAGGGCCATGGACATAGCTTTTTCAGAAGACATAGGCTATTTCATAATCATTTACCTTGATGACATCATTGTTTTCTCCAAAACTGACAAAGAATACTTAGTCCATTTAAGAAAAGTTTTTGAGAAATGTAGGAAATATGGCTTATCTTTGAATCTCAAGAAAACACTCTTTGGACTCCAAGAAAGAAAGCTCCTAGGCCACATAATCTCTGAAGAAGGAATCAAAGTAGATCCCAAAAGGATTGAAGGCATATTGAAAATCAGCCATCTTAGAAACCTCAAAGAATTGCAATCTTTCATCGGGAAGATCAACTTTTTGAGAAGGTTCATCCCTAACCTTGTTGAACTTTTGAGGAATATCACAAACATGCTCAAAAAGGAAACAAGAGTTAAATGGACCTTAGAATCTAAACAATCATTTGAAATCATAAAACAAGCTCTCACTCAAACACCAGTTCTTATCAGTCCTGATTTCACCAATGATTTCTACATTTTTTCATTTGCATCTAAACACACCATTGCTGCATTATTGTAGCAAAAGAATAACATGGGCCAAGAACAACCCATATCCTTCTTCAGTAGAGCCTTAAGAGATGCTCCACTCAAATATAATATCATGGAGAAACAAGCCTTAGCCTTGATAAAAGCATTAAAATATTTCCGAGTCTACATTTTACACTCACACATCATTGCTTTTGTCCCACATACAGTTGTCAAGGACATTCTAAATCAAGACCCTGATGGTAAAAGGGGAAAATGGATTGCTATTATCTTAGACTATGATTTAGGAATCAAGCCCACCAAGCTGATTAAAGGACAGAGATTAGCAAAACTCATGGCAGAATCAAATTTCCAAGCATTAGATATGAAATGGTTGATGTTTTAGAAGATCAGGAAGAATTCACAGCTCCATACATTGAAGAAAATTTTCTGAATTCATCTTGGTATGCTGATATCATTTATGTGCTTCTCTATCTTAATACTCCTCCTTCTTTATCAAAGACTAAAGCTAGATTCTTAAAACAGAAAGCTTTAAATTACTGCATTTTAGATGGAGTATTATATTGGAAAAATGTTGTTGGCATATTGCTTAAATGTTTGGTTGAGGATGAAGCAGGAAAAATCATGCATGAGCTGCATGAGGGAGAGTGTGGAGGCCACCTTTACTGGAAAGCAACAACAAACAAGATTCTTAGAGTTGGCTATTACTGGCCCACCCTTTTCCCTGATACTAAAAAACTAGTCATGACTTGCCTTTAGTGTCAAATTTTTGATGGCAAGAGAAAACTCCTAGCTTTACCTTTGCATCCCATCAGTGTTGAGGCTCCCTTTCAACAATGGGGTTTAGACTTTATTGGAGAAATTCATCCAACCTCGTCTTCCTAACATAAGTGGATCCTTACTGCCACAGATTATTTTACCAAGTGGATAGAGGCCATCCCTTCTAGGAATGCTACCGACTCAGTCATTATTAAGTTTCTTGAGACCAACATATTATCTAGATTTGGTTGCCTGAGAAAGATCATTACAGATAATGCTGCTGCCTTCAAATCCAAAAGAATGGTTGATTTCTGCTATAAATATCACATCACACTAGGGCATTCCACAGTTTACTACCCTCAGGGAAATGGACTTGCTGAATCTTCCAACAAAAGCCTGATCAACATTATCAAAAGACTGCTGGATTAAAATCAGAAATCACGGCATAGTAAGCTAGTTCATGCATTATGGGCTGATAGACTGACCACTAAGAAATCAATCAATATGTCTCCCTATCAGTTGGTATATGGCATGGATGCAGTCTTCCCAACATCTTTGGGAGTTCCAGTCATGAAACTTCTCCAAGAAGTGCAATCGGAAGAAAATGACATGCAGAGAAGGCTGAATCAGACCATTCATTTACAGCAGACAAGAGAGGAAGTTTACCAAAGAACACAAGCAGTACAAACCAGCATCAAAAAGATCTTTGACAGAACAACCAAAGCTAATAATTTTCAAGTTGGAGATGCAGTTTTGAAATGTGATTCTAGAAGGGAAGATAGGGGTGAACATGGCAAATTTGAGAATTTGTGGAAATGGCCTTACATCATTCACTCAATTAGGGGTCATAATGCTTTCTTTTTACAAGGGCTGAATGGAGAAGAATTATTTGGAGGTCCTGTCAATGGCAGGATGCTCAAACACTATTTCCGTCAAGAGTCTTAGCTTCAAAGCTTTCATTCATTGTACATAAACATTGCATGAGAAAATATTGAGAACAAAAATACAAAAATACTAAAAGAAAGGAAAAGAGGGCAGATTCAAAAGAGGTACAACGCCATACCAAAAAAAAAATAGTACTATTGAAAGTGTGCAAGCCTAAATACCACTACTGATTCAAAACGATATCTTGTTCAGTCATCTAGTCTAATCATGCCTGAACATGCTTTAAATTTGTGTTGATAAGTTAGTGAAAACAATGATTGTCGAGATTATTTCAAACTTGACTTATCAAGAAAGACAGATTAGGGAATAAAGGACATTGGTTCCACATGCTCAAAACAGAACCAAAGAGAAAGATGAGGATGCATTTCAAATAATAAATTACAACCTTTATCTTTCTATTTTATTTTTATGCAAAATAATGATTGCATGTAGCTTGTTCCAATGCCACAACCATGGTAAGTCAGACTGCTTAATCATGATTTGGACCATGCTTTAAATTTTTGTCAATAGTTTAGAGAATCAAGATTGCCGAATAACTTAATCTTGGCAGTCAAATATTTTTAAATAGAGAATAAAAAGAGTTCACTAGTTTAATCTGAACTCTTGGACGAAATAAGGATTGAAGTAGGTAGTTTATTTCTGTTTTCAAAAATAAAAATGTCAAGAGTTTGCCAGTTCAAGTGCACTCAAAGAAGAGAAAATGTTAGGAAAAGTAGGTGGGTAAGTAGAAATGCTGTTAAAAGGGAACTACATGTTGCAGATTACTGAGATTCTCACTTCAAAAGAATTATCAACAAGTGAAAAGGAAGAAGAAAATCTGCCCAATGGAAAGGCCACTAGTTTGCAAAAAACTCAGAGATTGATAAACTGAAAGTTCTGGACACCTCTAAAAGGAAGCTGCCCTCCCCAAATGGAGCCACTGTTAGTCATCAGTAATTTTTGCTGATATCAAAAGATGACTAAAATATGATCCTAGATTTCTAGAAACAAGATTTGAGAAATGTTGTGAGTTCTAGAAATCTCACTGCCTTCATTATCCTAAGATAGACTATTCTTACTATCTTTTCCTTTCTCTGCTTCCTAAAAAAAAAAGTTTACCCCTCTGCTGCAAAGAAAGACTTCATCATTTTTAGCCCTATTTGCTTCATTTCATCACCCTCACCCTCATTCATAACCCTCTTCCTCTCAAAATCCCACTTTTTTCCTTCCTCAAAACCTTCACCAGTTCCCTTCATTTCATCATTTTTCCTCTAAAAACCTTAAACAATGTAAAAATCCCTTTTTACATTGTTTAAATCTAACTTTTAAGCTTATCGGACCTTTTGAAACCTTATAAAAAACCCTGTTTTATTACTCAACCCGCCCTTTTCATACAAATAGGGCTTAAGCTCCTTTTTCCTTAAAAACCCCACCCCCTTCTACCCATATAACCACGACCTTCCGCTATTCCTAAGCCCCTTCCCCGTATAAAGCTCTACCCCGCATTTTCCCTTTCCATACGTCCCAAAAACCTTATAACCAAGGCCCTTAACCTTTGAAAAAATTAAAATATGGGTCCGCCTTCCACTAAAACCCTGCCGACCCCATTCATATCGTGCCACCTGTCCCCGGGCTCCACCCTCCAAACTTGCACGCCGCTCCCCAGATCGTTCTGCACTGTCGATCTCATCACCTAAGATCTGACAGCCCAGATCGCATATTGCATAGAAAATTGCGATGGGTTTAATAACCCCAACCTGCGCGAAATTGATGGTTTTCCACCTGCCACGCGGTAGTCGCTTAATGGAATCGCGTGCATTTGGCCCAAAACCACAAACCGCTTATTGACCGCGCGATAAACCACTTGTGGTTTCTCTAAACCACCTTTCATCTCCGCGCCAAAATTCAAAGTTGCGCCTAGTTCCGCCTTTGGAACCCCGCCTCCTGCTCCATTTCTCCCTCTGATAAACACCTTTCGACCACCCGAAACCCCTAAAAAAAGCAGTCAATCCCGCCCCGCATGGTTTTAAACTAATGGTTTGTATTTGTGCAGATTTTAATGGTGGAAAAGGTCCAAAGTGCCCTTCCACAGTCCATAAATGACGGATGAAGCCCTAGGTGACGATCCAGGGGCTTCAAATCCATAATTAGGGTGGTCAGAGGCTTTCTCAGGGTTTGATCGATGATGAAGCATGCTCATCGATGGAACATAAACCCTCCAGCTACAAAGAGTGGCCTCCCCTGCACACAAAAGACACAAACAGTCAAGAAACAACAAAGGAAGAAAACGGAAGAGTTAAAGGGCTAATCCTAATTAATGGACAAAACAAAAGGATTGGCCAATTAAAACAAAAGATTAAAGAAAATCGATAAAGATCAAAGGAAAGAAAGAAGATAGTAAAAAAATGAAAAGGATAAAGGAAAAAGATCAAAAGAAATAATCAGAAGATTAAAAGAACAGAGCAGAGATCAAAACAAATTGAAGAAAAAGTTATAAAGAGCAGACGACAAAGTATAAAGACAGAGTTTAAAGCTTAAAGACAGACAAAGGACAGATTAACCCAAGACAAATTCGAATGACTCAGCTCATAACAGTTATTCCTCTTAAAGATATTTTTAGCCACCTAAGTGCTTTGTTTCCTTCAACAAAGCATTAGGCAGTTATTGAGCTGAGTCAGAGATATTTTATCTGTCAAAAAGTTATTGTAAAAGTTATGAATAGGCCTTAAAGTCAACCCATTCACCTTTTTTTCCTTAGAAGTTAAGATAGAAGTTATTAAAACAGAGAAGTAGCTGCAGATATTCCTGCCTTGAACCTTGCATGGTCTTCAAGGTTAGGAACTCATTAACTCTGTAATAAATGATACTCAAACCCTATCTTAGGCTTCACCTCCTCATTTGCAGCATAAATACTGCATCTGAACTCATTATCTTGTTGGCATTTGATGACTTTTTGAAGTAATACATAGTCTCTTGGAAGTTGAAAAGAAATTGAAGTCTTGGTATTTGTGGATGTCCTAATTTGTTTGTTGATGGAGGAGGCTAGATCATTGGATCCCTGAGCTTGGTTGTTGGTGAAGTGCTTCTAATCTGTTATTTTTATTTCCTGTTTTCATTATGTTTCCACCTTTCTATGTTGCAGTAGAATAAAAGTTTTAGGATAAGAAATGTCTTTTGAAAGCACCTTAGTTTTATTTATTTTTCACTGCCTTAATGTTTTCTTCTGCTAGGACATTTCAGAGAATTCTTAATTGCTCTCTGGACCCCCTAAGCTTGTTTATTTCATCAATAGTTGAATACAGTTGGTTTCAAGCATGATTTATGGTTTTCCCTGCTTACTTGCTGCCACTTAAACACTGTTTTTGAAGTCTCTCTCTAAAGTACCATTCTTTAAAGTCTGCCAAAGAGGTTTTGTTTCGATCATACCCTTTGCACTTGCTTAACTAATTGTTTTAGAGATCTTCATAATTATAATCAAAGATGTTTAGGAGTTTCCTCTTCTCTGATTATAGTTATATGTGTGCCTTAAGTGTTTTCTGTCCTTGAAGGTGAAATCACTAGAAGTTAAATGATCAATTCTTCTTATTATTATATCAACAGTTCAATAGAGAGATAGAGTACAAAAGTCAAATTGACTTGCCCAATTCAAAGTCAAAACAACCCTGTGAAATTTTGTAGTCAACCTTCAGCGCTAACTAGAAAGTCAACGCTGGTCAAAACAACAACAAATCATCCTCAAAGCAACTCGATCTTCCTCAGTGAAACTCTGCCTGATTAGGAGGTCAAGGTCAGCCCAAAACAACTCAGACAGACTCGATCAAAGGAGAGAGAAAATTGTTGTAATTTTTCTCTGGTCAAACTGCAGTCAACCCTGAAGTCAACACTAGTCAAATTGCCTAGATTTCCTTGATTTATGTGCCCAGAAATGCGGCCTAAAAATACCGAACTTTTGACCCCAAAAACATAGTCAAACTTGGTCAACAAACCCTGGGTCAACGCTAGTTAAACATGGTGCAAAACTTTGAAATTTCGATCTGCTATTAGCCCAGAAAACTCGTCCTCCTTACCACATGTGTGAGAGAGAGAAATTGCCCAATAGCTATACGAACTAATGAGAGGAGAGAGAAGAAAGTGTGAGTGATGATGATGCCAAATGAGGTGCGAGGTCACTTGTATTTATACAATTCGCTGTGGGTGAGGAGACATGTCCATTGGGCTTCTTGAGCCTACATGTTGGTGAAGCCGACTTGAACAAATTGCACATGTATGGGCATAAATTCAAATTCACACTTCCGCTTGTCCAAATGAGATGATATTTATATCAATTTTGATCCTCTCAAAAAGAGGAATTTAATGCAATCATCATCCCCATCAAATGAGCTGTTGCAAAGTGGAATTTGGCCCTAGTTGCCAATTTTAACACTCCGTCTCAACTAGGGAGAATTCCACCTGCCAATTCATCTATCATCATCGATCATCATGCCAT